>JADBJO010010435.1:27500-30000 GCA_016801955.1 Conus betulinus | reverse complement strand
CATAAAATGTCCTATGGATAAAATCTCAACTATACGACTTAACAAAGATTTTGTTCACAGAATAGATTGCACTTAAGACTGTCTCAGACTAATAGGACGCTGACGTCACCATTCATGACAGCATCCGCGTGCGCAGCTGAAGGTACCAGTAAGGTATGGAAGTTTCGTTCGCCTGAGTACTGAAGGCCGTAGACCAGCCTGTGTCAGGTCTTACAAATCCGTGAGAAAATATTGTTTATGAATTGAAATACAAACACAGAACAAAACCAACCAAAACAAAATTGAGAAAAAAAAAGGGGGGGGGGGGGGGGGGGGGGGGGGGGGAAGGAGGGAGGGGGAGGAGGGGGGGGGGAGGCGGGGTAGGGGGGTGGAATAGCTCAGTTGAATGAGCCTCAGACTCATATTTCTAGAGATCCTGGTGTTGCAGGTTCGAATCTCCGTTGGGGCTGTTTCGGTGTAAAGGGACCTTTTCCTTCGGAAATGAACATTGGCTTTGACTCCATTCCCTGAAAATCCTTCAAATGAGACTATAAACCAAAGTTCCGTGTGCGAATGCACGCACAACATTTTTTGAGCATACTTTAATTTTCATCCAACCATCGGAAGAGTAGGCCCCGTAGGCTGATGGTGACGGATGACACGTATATACACATAGCATGTATCCTGTGCGCTTATAATGTCTGAGTGAAGACCGCTGAACTGGGGCAGGCTAGTACCCCCAAACTAGAAGAATTGGAAAGAAAAATCCATGTTCAATGTGTTCTTATAGTTATGATTATAGCCGTCTATAGCCGTCTAGGGCCTTTTTTTATCAACAGTACTGTACTGGCTCGTAAGAAATTGTACAGAACCTGTATTAATTAAAATGTGTATTGCAAGCAGCAGACTACTGTTTCCTAACACTTTCAGCTTCCTTCTGTCTCTGTCTGTCTGTCTGTCTATTTCTCTCTCTCTCACTCTGTCTGTGTGTCTGTCTGTCTGTCTCCCTCTCTCTCTCTCTCCCCTCACACACACACACACACACACACACACACACACACACACACACACACACACACACACACACACACACACACACACACGCACACAAGCACATTATCTCTCTTTCACTTCCCCTCCCTCCTTCCCTCCCTGTCTTTCTCTCTCTCTCTCTCTCTCTCTCTCTCTCTCTCTCTCTCTCTCTCTCTCTCTCTCTCTCTCTCTCTTTCTCTCTCGTGCACACACACACACACACACACACACACACACACACACACACACACACACACACACACACACACACACACACATAACCACAAGCACACACACGCAAACACAGACACACACAGACACACAACACTCAACACACACACACATACACACACACACACACACACACACACACACACACCACACACACACACACACACACACACACACACACACATAACCACAAGCACACACACGCAAACACAGACACACACAGACACACAACACTCAACACACACACACACACATACACACACACACACACACACACACACACACACACACACACACACACACAACACACACACACACACACACACACACACACACACACACACACACACACACACACACACACACACACACACACACACACACACACACTAAGGTTGGTAATGCCTACTCTAATCAAAGTAGTATACAGATGGGAATCCCACATGGAGGTGTAATAGCCCCAATCCTTTTCAATATTTTGATGCATGATCTTCCAAAAGTGGTCTCCAACAATGTTGAGCTAGCACAATATGCGGATGATATCTGCATATAGATGAAAGTTACTCTAAAAAGGCTTACACCTATTAGGTCAATTAACTATATTAAAAAGGTATATCAGAGTGAACTAGACAAAATCAGCAAATACATGATTGAAAACGGACTAACTCTTTCACATGAAAAATCGCATATGGTTCTCTTCACTCTGGCTATGACCCTAAATCTCTACCCTCTTTTCAAATAAATGGAATGCCGCTTGAATATAAAAAAGTTGTTAAATTTCTAGGAGTAAGTCTGACTTCTAAATTGAATTGGAACTACCATTTGGAAAATATTCTGACAAAAGCCAGCAAAAGGATTAAATTTATTAAAAATGATAAGTCGACAGTCGTGGGGAAAAGATAGCAAAGTACTTATTCATTTAGCAACTGCACTTGTGAGATCAAAATTATCTTATGCTCAGGAAATATTCTTTTCAGCTCCAAAATGTTTGATAACAAAGATGCAAAGTATCGATTGCAAAGCTTATAAGATAGCTCTCGGTGTCCCTGTCCATGCCTCAACACTAAAAACCTACACAGAAATAGGAATTTTGCCTTTTGCCGAAAATATGAAACTTGCTTCAGCAAAATATATATTAAGGAGCCATTCAACGCAAAATTCATGTATCAAGGAACTGGTTTAAAATCAGAAATACATTTTCCAAAGCGAGCACAGAGTTTTGACTCTGTAAAAACTATAGGCTCCTATACGTCCCAAT
>JADBJO010010435.1:20000-22500 GCA_016801955.1 Conus betulinus | reverse complement strand
CAACAAATGTGACAGTTTTAATTGACTTCACAGCATGTTTCCTTCATTCTTAACAGAAACAAAAGGCTTCACGTGTATTGGGAGAGAGAGAGAGAGAGAGAGAGAGAGAGAGAGAGAGAGAGAGAGAGAGAGAGAGCAATACCCCTAAGAGGTCGGTATTAATCTTATATTATGTGGACAAGATATGAACATAAGTAGATTAAGTTAGAACAGGACAGAGAGAGAGAGAGAGAGAGAGAGAGAGAGAGAGAGAGAGAGAGAGAGAGAGAGAGAGAGAGAGAGAGAGAGAGTGCAATGCCCTACGAGGTGTGTGATTAATCTTATATTCTCTAGAAATGATATGAATATAAGTAGATTAAGTTAGTACAGGGCACAGGAGAGCACAGAGAGAGAGAGAGAGAGAGAGAGAGAGAGAGAGAGAGAGAGAGAGAGAGAGAGAGAGAGCAATACCCTGAGAGGTATGTATTAATCTGATATTCTCTAGAGAAGATATGAACATGAGTAGATTAAGTAAGTTAGTACAGGAGAGAGAGAGAGAGAGAGAGAGAGAGAGAGAGAGAGAGAGAGAGAGAGAGAGAGAGAGAGAGACAGAGAGAGAGAGATATAGAGAGAGAGAGAGAAACTACACTAAGAGATTTGCAATAATATTATCTTCTGGTAACATTCATTTTTTATCTTTTGGTGACTTTATTACTAACCAACGTTGGATAATTAAAAAAAAACATTTTTTTTTGCGACTTTTTTCACGCATCGGACTGAATAAAATTGCTAAACAAAGAAGACTTGGGTAGATCTTATCTGTACTGATTTTTTTTTCTAAGAGACTTCGACCAAACCCACATAGAAAGCTTTTTGCATAATCTTTAAGAATGCTGCATTGTACTAGCATTCTAACATCGGGTTGTAAACTTCTGTTTGAAAAAAAAAGGTTAGTGCGCTAGCATACTGAATTAATAAAGAAAAAAAAAAGACAGAAAATTCTCATCTTATTCCTCTCTCTCCCGTCTCCCCCCCCCCCCCCCCCCCCACCCCCTACATACACTTTTTTTTTTTTTCTTTTATTTAGATATTTGCCAAGTCATTAATATGACGGAAGAATTGCTAGCCTGCACTTGTTTTTTCCCCCACTACTAATTGTTCAGCATAACACACACACACACACACACACACACACCACACACACACACACACACACACACACACACACACACACAAGAAGATAATGGTTAAAAATACATAGTGTGGCCTAAAGATCTTAAACAAAAACGAAACTGACAAAGAGTGACAAAATAGTTTGTTTTTTTTTCTCTTAAGGTAATACAGTTATTAACCCATCATTGCTTAACACCAGAGGGTACTTGAACTATTTTTCAAAGTAAGAGCAAATGAACGAAATCAACACGAATTGCCCATATGTGCATGCATGCCTATGTTCAAGATTGTTCATGAGCACTTGCTCAGGATTGCATGTCTATGTGTGTAACGAAATCAACACTAATTGCCCATGTAAGCATGTGTGCCTATGTTCAAGATTGCTCAGGAGCACGTGCACCGGATTGCGTGTCTATGTGTGTGTAACTGACGATATGCCTGCAGGCAACACATGATGACAACATCCAGCGGACTTCAAACACCTGTAAAATGTTAATGTTTGCATGCGTGCCAACGTCTGTATATGTGCGTCAGTGGGTGGGCGCGCCGTTACAACGTCAAATGTAACAATGCAGCAGTCTCTACAAACTACGTCGTAATTTTGCATTTGGGGTGTGTTATCGATTATGATGTCACTTTGTGACTTTTGTCGTGTGCAATTCACGGAAAATGCAACAAAATTGTAATAGTTTTTATTTTTGCGCATTAAGCACCTAAAAATGTAGCAACATATACGTGCGTTTGTAATGTGACAATTTAACATATATTTTTATGCGTATTAAGCACCATTTGTTTGTTTGTTAGTTGTTGTTATTTCCATTGAGAGTGCTGCATTAGCATTCTTTAAGGAAGACTTTTACAGTCATTTTGGAGCAGAAGAATGTTAAAAAAGCATAATTACCATGGTCGATAAAAAACAGTAAAAGTTGAAATAAAATAGAAACGACCCCCCCCCCCCCCCCCCCCCCCGCAGGAATCTGTCCAAAAAACATGTAGTGATTGCAACATCATTCACACATTGTGGATGAATTGATTGCAACGTCATTCACACATTGTGGACGAATTGATTTGCAACATCATTCACACATTGTGGACGAATTGATTGCAACGTCATTCACACATTGTGGACGAATTGATTGCAACGTCATTCACACATTGTGGACGAATTGATTGCAACGTCATTCACACATTGTGGACAAACAAAAATATGCAACAGTTGTTCAATCTTCGTGAATCAAAAAAAAAAAAATGTACCGATCGTTACATCCGCCCCTATCCCCCACTCACCCCCCATAGACTGCTGCATTGCTACATTTTGCGTCGTGTCATCTGACGCCTGAACTAAACA
>JADBJO010010435.1:0-10000 GCA_016801955.1 Conus betulinus | reverse complement strand
CAAGCTCTGTTTGTCACACACACACACACACAGACACACACACACACACACACAGACACACAGACACACACACACACACACACACACACACACACACACACACACACACACACACACACACACACCACACACACACACACACACACACACAGAATTCATAAATCATCATGTCCTCATTTCTATGTAATAGGAAACAGTCAGTAACAGTCAACAATAAAACGTCAAACTTAATGTCTATCAAATATGGAGTACCACAAGGCTCTGTATTTTGCCGATGATACATCTCTTCATTCCAGTGATTCAGATCCATTAAGATTAGCTAGTAAACTCCAAAATGATGTTAAAAAACTTTATCGAATGGACTCAGTTGAACCATATGTCCTTAAATGCAAGCAAAACCAAGTGCATGTTTGTATGTGCCCGACAAAAAAGACAAAAGATGAAGTTAAAAATTTCCACCATTGTTTATATCTGACCTAAAAATAGAAGAAGTCGACTCACATAAAATATTAGGAGTAATAATAGATAAAGATTTAACATGGACCGACCATATAACGTCAATGGGAAAAAGTCTCTCAAAAAAATTACTTCAATTAGCCAAGATTAAGAAACTTCCTGGACACATTCATTCTCGAAAAGCTCTTTTTCTGTGCTCATGTTCTATCAATCATTGATTATGCATCAACCCTATGGGATAACTGCAGTGAAACCAACTTGAAAATTATTCATCGAATGTATAAAAGAGCATTAAAATTAGTGTTACTAAATCAAGCACCCTAACTACTACAGAAGACTATAAACAACTTAATATGTTAACTTTCTACAACAGACTTTTGTTCAATAAGGCAGTATGCATGCATAATGTTACAAACGGATATGCACCTAAAAAGATAAGAGATTCATTTACAACTAACACTTATAGACATAGTCATTTATTATCCTTTCCTAGACCAAGAAATAATCTTTATAAATCTAGTCTTTTATACTCTGGTGGAAAATGTATGGAACAAGCTACCAATCACTTTGAAAAACATAAAGAACAAAAATCAGTTTAAGAAAAAATCTGAAAAAAAAAGCATCTCATGGATGGTTAGCCATCAATATTTTTCTCAAATTCCCTTGAAATAACTCTTCAGTGATTTTACATGATGTATCCTTGTATATATTTTATGCCAATGTACATGTCTGTTTATGCGTGTGTCTTGTAGACAATGTATTGATATTGTGCATAACTTAGCTCTCTCTCTCTCTCTCTCTCTCTCTCTCTCTCTCTCTCTCTCTCTCTCTCTCTCTCTCTCTCTCTCTCTCCTCTCTCTCTCTCTCTCTCTCTCTGTTACTTCCTTGATATGATAACTATAAAAGGCTTGGATTCTTTTTTGTACTCCTTCTCCCTCCACCCCCACGCCTCCATCTTACCACCTCCCTCCTCCTATTTCTCTCTCCCCTCCTCATCCATCTAGATTTCACCCCCACCACCACCCTCCCTCGCCCCTTTCCGCTGATTTTCACTCTTTGTATTTCTTCGTTTTCATTATTTTATCATTCAAGTTTCTTTGTTTTGTTATGATCACACACACACACACACACACACACACACACACAACACACACACACACACACACACACACACACACACACACACACACTCTCTCTCTCTCTCTCTCTCTCTCTCTCTCCTCTCTCTCTCTTCTCTCTCTCTCTCTCTCTCTTTCTCTCTCTCTCTCTCTCGCTCTGTCTTCGTCAATCTGTCTGCCTACCTGCTTGTCTGCTTGTCTTCCTGTCTGTCTCGGTCTCTCTCTCGGTCTCTCTGTCTGTCTGTCTGTCTGTCTGTCTGTCTCTCTGCCTCTCTCTCTCTCTCTCTCTCTCTCCTCTCTCTCTCTCTCTCTCTCTCTCCTCCTCGCTCTCTCTCTCTCCTCTTCAAATAATCGAAAAAAATCGTAAATCTTCCTTTACACTTGATATGTGAGCTCCGTGTGTGAGCTCGAGGGCTTGGCTGTAACAGAACGAACCTGGATGTAGCTATGCATGGCATAGAGAGAGTCACCGGCGTGGGAGCGGGGCCACGGGGGAAGAGGGAGGAAAGTGAGGAAAAGGGGTAGAGATTAAATAAGATCAAATCGGGTTGAAAAAAAGAAAAGAAAAAATGTTGAATCCCTTTTAATAATTAAAAAAAAAGGATATTGAACAGCACGTGAAAGACAGTTTTTATCAAAGCATTGAAAGTCGTGTCGTCCTTGCATACCATACATATGTAGCGTTATTTCAGTTAAGCTTAGAAATAAATTGGCTTGCCAGGACCCAGGTGGCCCAGCAAAGAAACTTGTTGAGAGCATTTGTTTGCATTGTACACGAACAAAAATTAGTTGCTAAATATGTCCATTAAGAAAAAACGTCAGTACAGCCAGTCGCTGACTATCTAGTTCAGGCGTGGAAAGTGAACAAGTATTACTGAAAGAAAATAGACGTGTCTGTTTGGAAAAAAAAATATAACATGGCCTTCCGGGTGTTGTTAGAAAGATTTCAATCGATTTTCCACACTCGAACTTTGAAAACATTCAATGTACTTCATTGCTTACATAAAAAGTCCATTAGAGGTGATGATTACCAAGTAGCTGGCTGAGCTTATAGAATACACACAGCCTGCTCGACAAAGTTGAAATTATGTGCAAACTGTAATCAAAGGCGGGGAAGCAAACAAAGGCAATCAATGCATGTAGTTTGTTCATACAAAATCTCCTGACAAAAACAAAAAGTAGTAAACTCGAGACGGACAAAGGAATGGAGCAACTAAGATACATAACAGAGACTACGCATTTCGACCTATTGGCACGGTTTTTCAAGCAAGGCAAACAAATGAAAAAAAAGAGGAAAACAAAGAGCAAACAATGGAAAACAGATAGCCGGGAACTTGTAGTTAGAAGCAGGGGAAACAGGGTAAGGGTTAAACCTGGTCTGTGGTCTGC
Source organism: Conus betulinus (assembly GCA_016801955.1). NCBI lineage: Eukaryota > Metazoa > Mollusca > Gastropoda > Neogastropoda > Conidae > Conus > Conus betulinus. The sequence continues at coordinate 7,037 of JADBJO010010435.1, read as the reverse complement.
TAAACGTATGTCGTCGCTGTCTAGCTCCTCTCTGTCTCTCCTGTCTGTCTACCGGTCTCTCTGATCTCTCTCTCCTCTCTCTTCTCATCGCCCTCTCTCTAGTACCGTTTTTCGTTATCGTTTTGCCTTAACGAAGAGAAGAGAAGAGGAAGAAAAATTGATGTTGAAGAAGAATAAGAAGAATCCTCGAAGAAGAAGAAGAAGAAGATTAGAATTGAAAAGGAGAGTTTTTATTAATTTGTAGGAGGAGGGTTTCTACAACAGGGAGCAGCTCTGCAGGCGGAGAAACTCAGCAGACTCTCTCTCTCTTCTTTCGCCCTCAGGAATTCTCTCGGTCAAGACACCTCTCAGCTCTCTAGCCTTCGGAGGAATAAAGATGAGGGTTGAGGTGGGAGGGTAATCGTGGACTTGTTTTTGAAGCGAAGAATAGGAGGTAAAGGGACAGGAGAAGACTCTCTTCTTCTCTCTCTCTCTTTCCTTTAAGAGAAGGGCATTACGATAATGGATGAAGAAGAAGAATTCGAGAAGAACTTCGAAGAAGAAGAAGAATTCGAAGAAGACTTCGAAGAAGAATTCGAAGAATTCGAAGAAGAAGAAGAATTCGAAGAAAAAAAGAATTCGAAGAAGAAGAAGAATCGAAGAAGAAGAATTCGAAGAAAAGAAGAAGAAGATTCGAAGAAAAGAAAGAAGACGAAGAAGAAGAAGGATTCAGAAGGAAGAAGAATGAAGAGAGAAAATTCGAAGGAGAGAAGAATTCGAAGAAGGCGCACAGAATGCGAAGAAGAGAAGAAGAAGAAGAAGAAGAAAAGAAGAAGAAGAAGAAGAAGAGCAGAAGAAGAACAAAAATTTGGAAAGAAAAAGGAAGAAAGAATTTGGCGAAGAATTCGAAGGATTTCGACGAAGAAGAAGAATTCAAAGAGAAGAATAGTAATAGGCAAAGAAAAAGATCTAAGCAGAAGAAGAAAAGAAGAAACTTCGAAGAAGAAGAAGAAGCATTCGAAGAATTACGAAGAAGAAGAAGAGAATTCGAGGATTAGCAACCAGAAGACGAATTCACCGCAGAATCAAAGCAGAATTCGAAGAAGAATTCGAGAAGAAGAAGAGAGAAGAAGCAAGAAGAAGAGAAGAAGACGAATTCAAAGACGGAATTCAAAGAAGACTTCGTAAAGAAAAGATTGAAGATTCGAAGATGAAAGAAGAAGAATCGAAGAATTCGAAAAATGAAGAAGAAGAATTCGAAGAAGAAGAAGATTCGAAGAAGAAGAAGAAGAAGAAGAAGAAGAAGAAGAGGAGACATATTCGAGCGACAAGCTATCTAAAACACGCTTTGTCATAAACATCTCCATTTGTTGGTGCATTGCACACTATCAAAACACAAATGGGAATGGCGAAACCCGCCTTCCGAGGGGGAGGCAGTTCATTTCTAGATGTATGACCTCCGACCTCTGTCCCTGACTCGCTCGCTGTCTGCATGTGTGTCTGGTCTGCCTGTTTCTCTGTCAGTCGCTATGTCTCTGACTGTCTGGTCAGTATGGTGGTTGTATGTCTTGCTGCCCGGTCTGTCCCTGGCTGCCTGCTTTCGCTGTTCTGTCTCCATTTGTGCAGTCTCCTTGTCCGTTTGTGTGGGGCGGTTGTACATCTGGCTGTCTTATTTTTTACCTCGACTCTTTGAATATCCAACGCTTAGCTGCTTATCTGTCTGTCTATAGCTTCTCTTCTCTCTCTCATCTCTCTCTCCTCCACTCCTTCTCTCCCTCTCCTCGGCCCTCCCTCTCTCTCATCGCTCTCGTGTGTGTGTGTGTGTGTGTGTGATGTGTGTGTGTGTGTGGTGTGTGTGTGTTTATGATGTGTGTGTGTGTGTGTGGTGTGTGTGGTGTGGTGTGTGCGTGGGTGTGTGTGTGTGGTGTGGGTGGTGTATATCTAGCTGTCTGGATGCTGCTGGTCTCGCTCTTTGGTATTGTTGTATTGGGCCTCTGTCCTGTTGTACCCCTTCTGTCCTATCTGTATATACGTATATCTCCTATCTCTACGCTCCTCCTCCGCGCACTCCTCCATCCTCTCGCCGCTCTATCGTCTCTCCTCTATCTCGTCCTCTCTCTCTCCCTCATCTCTTCTTCGATTATTGCTTTTCTGAAAGAATGATGAAAAAAAACTCAGCACAAATAATGTCCAAGGCACCCGGCAGGGAAACCGTGGCTTTTAGAAAACAAGAGAGGAAAAATTGCTTCTCGTCTCCACGTCATCCTCGTACATCCCTCCCCACTCCTCTCTCTCCGCCTCGCGATTTGATTTTTTTTTTCGCATTTAACGTTCGAACAGTATTCCATGAATTCCTAGGAGATATTTATGGACAGTTTTCTGGCCGGTGGGGGGTGGGATGTGGAAGTAGCCGGGGGGGTCAGACCCTGAAATACCTTAATCTTCCTATGTATGCTTTTGTATCTTATCTTGCTTAGAATGTTTCTTTTGTCCTCATCGCCAACACGATTTTTAACGACGCCAATGGAGCCAACTGATAGGAAGATAAGGAAAAGGACCTCTGTAGTCCCTATCCATTTTTCTACCCCTCCGATCCATCTCACATTAATGTGCTGGGTAGTTAATGAACCTCCTTACCCAGGTCCTACTAAGAACTAAACGAAAAAAAGCTTTAGGCGACGTAAGAAAAAATCTTAGTTAGAGCGGCCTAAGAGGGATGCACGCAGCATGTGACACATTTTGATTTTTGATGATTGCATGATTAACAACGCAACGCATAAAGACATACAAACAGACATAACACAGAGAGAACAGTCAGAACACACACACACACACACGGCCGCGCGCTCACGCACGCACGCACAACAACACACCAACACATTCTATACCTCAAAACACCACACAACACACACACACACACCACACAAACACACACAACCACACACCAACACACACACACAACACACACACACTCACACACACACACATCAAAAGCACACTCACACGCACACACTACACACACACACATCACACACACACACACCAACCACCACACACACACAAACACCACAAGACACACTCCACACACCACACACACACACACACACACACACACACACACACACACACACACACACACACACACACACACACCACACACACACAAACACCACACAAAGGCAAAAGAGTGCAAAAAAAACCCTTTTGTTTGTAAAGAGCGGAGCTGATTTGAGAGCTTCAAGTGAGATAATTAATCTTCAGAGCTTGTCGAGAGGTTAACTTATGAGGCTAATTCCTTACGACCTTGAAATGATTTGGTTTCAAGGGAAAGTATAAGAGCTGTACCACAAATATGACGATGGGGAAGGAGGGGGGTGGAGTATGTATGGTGTGAAGGTTAGACGAGGGAAGGGAGTGATGTTGAAACCCACTGAGTGTACAGCTGGAAGGGACGTGGGTGGGAGGTGAGCGCATCAGAGATAAATTAATTTAACAGTTCCGTCTGAGAGCAAGGGGTATGCGGTCGTAGGCTGACAACGTTTTGTAATGAGCAGCGTGGAAGAAAAAGAGTGAGACTTAACGTGAGAGAGAGAGAGAGAGAGAGAGAGAGAGAGAGAGAGAGAGAGAGAGAGAGAGAGAGAGAGAGAGAGAGAGAGAGAGAGAGAGGGGGGGGACTTAACTATCATAATATCTAATAGTAATGGAAGTGAGCAGGCCCTAAGATATTTTACATTTTACTTTAATTCCTTCAAGTAACTCGATACAAACTCTAATGAAACCCAAAAATGACATTAAGAATGCATGCTCATTAAAGGCAGGAAAGTAATATCTTCATTGAAATATATATCGACTAGTCCCCATATTTGTGGAAGTTTAAAAATGTGAAAACAAATTTCTTTAAAGGGTGTAAGAGATCATGTTTGACAAATATACTCTAAGAAAAGCATTGCCGATGTTTGTAAAACCTGTTTCGTTTCTTTCATACAAAAAAAGAAATAATGCAAAAAAACAAATCATCTCTTGGCTGAAAGTCAATGCATTTTCTTCAAAAAACAAAGAAAGAAACAAAACAAAACCCACCTTCCTGGCCAAAGCTTACACGCTTTTTTTTGTTTGTTGATGAACTCATCTACAGTTTTATATACAAATTCTAAGCAGGGAACAGAGGTGTAGTATGATTACAAACTTTTATTTGGTGTCAAAAATAAACAAACAGACAGCTCCTTCACACCTTGCCTTTATAAGCATCCAGAAACAAACAAACGTCACTGCGTTTCGAAAGATTTTCAAGAGCAATTTCCTGTTGACTCGCGCATTCGAAGAGCTGGTACCGTAAAGTGCACACGCGCACGCGCACACACACACACACACACACACACACACACACACACACACACACACACACACACACACGCGCGCACGCGCGCGCGCGCACACACACACACACACACACACGCACCACACACGCACACACACACACACACACACCACACACACACACACACAACGCACGCACACACGCACGCACGCACACACGCACACACACACACACACACACACACACACACACACACACACACACACACACCATACGTAAGGGATATGAGTGGAAAAAGAGAACGTGTTTTCGTTTCTAAAGCTGGTTTGAGAGTTTCAGGTGAGATAATTAGCTTCAAGATTTTGTTGAGAGGTTTTACTTATGAGGTCCTCTTTCCTTCGGCTTCGTTTCTACGATGAGATTATATCGATGATTTGGGGAGGGAAATCAGAAGAATTGTGCCACGAGAATGAAGTTAGGGAAAGAGGTGGGTGTATGTTGTGAGGGGAAGTTGAGGGGAGGGAGGGCAGTGTTGAAGACCACTGAGTGAACAGCTGGGGGGGGGGGGGGGGGGGGGGGGGGGGGGGGGGGGGGAGGAGCTGGACGCATCACAGACAAATTGATTAAACCATTCTGTCTGAGACCAAGGGGCGTGTGGTCGTAGGCTTACTACTTTTTGCAGTCAGCAGTGAGAAAAGAAGGAGGTGAAACGCAACTTAGCTCAACTCAACTCAACTCAACTCAAATACTTCAATTTTTTGGTCAAATACTTTGATTGCAAAGGCCACCGACCTATCTGCAATGAGGTCAAGAAGAAGAGTATACTGCTCAAAACAATTTAAGAGCCACCTGCATTTTTCATATGGTTTAGATAACGCATCGTAGTGTATAGAATTCAAAGTTTTTGTCCAATGTTTGCACTCAAAGTGTGTGACAACTGCTTCAATGCAAAGCTGGTTTTGGCATGTGTTCAGTTGAATCTGAGTCTAGTGGGTTTAAACGAGTTCACAAAAGAAACACCGAAATCATGCAAAACATGGTCGCGGTTTTTGCGAGCGCATAGCTGAGGCAGCAGAGTTGGGCTGACTGCAAACCGCATTGCACATGCAATTCGTGCCTTTACTGAACACATGGCGACCAGTTTTGCTGACCAGTGGGTATAAAAAAGCCATTTTTGGGGGGGTGTTTTCAACCATGCCACCAAGACAGACTGACCTGGTGCCGAGCTCATGTAGCTTGGACGAGGCAGCATTGGGCCAGGGTGATGTTTTCTGACGAGTTGTTTTTTGTTCGGTTCTTCCACGATGGGTCGCATACGTGTCTGGAGGCGGACGGGGGAAAACGCTACCAAGAAGCCAACGTAATCGAACGGGACCGGTATGGCGGGGGGGTCTATCATAGTGTGGGGTGGCATAGGAAGGAACTTCAGAACCCCCCTGCACCGAGTTAAGGCAACCTAACTGGGTGGGGTACAGGGTCAACATTCTTCAGCCTCTGTTCCTGGCTGACCTGCAAGCCCTGGCCCTGACACCATCCTCCAGGACGACAATGCCCGGTCCCCATCGTGCCAGGGTGGTAAACGTCTTCTTGGAGGAGCAGACCTTAACCCCATCGAACACGCCTGGGACGTCCTCGAGCGGGCGCCTGCATCACGAGCACCACACTTCAGCAGTGAACCTGGGCCAGCTCTTCGACTTCTTGCTGCAGGAGTGGGACAACATCCCTCAGCTGACTCTCAGGAGGCTTGTGGACTCTATGAGACAGAGATGTCTAGCTTGTATCCGCGCCTAATGGCGGCCATACTGAGTATTGACATTGATTGTCATTTGAGTTGACTGGTTTCTGATTTCTGAAATGAAGGTGTTCGTTAATTAAGCCCATGAAGTTTTTTTTGAGCAGCTGTTAATCGTTTATTTCTGATGTCATTGTATCGTTCCGTAGATGAATTTTCAATTAAATTGTTCGGTTGAATTGTGTGTGAATGTTTTCAACTGGCTTTTAAATTGTTTTGAGGCAGTATAGAACACACCGGCGCTCGGCGCATATAATGAAAATTATGAAAAGAAAAATGTTTTCCATAACAAAATATATCTTCCTGGAAATTACTTCTCTGGCATTGTGTTGTTTAACTGATAACAGTGTGAGAGTAACAGTGAAAGAGAGAGAGAGAGAGATAGAGAGAGAGAGAGAGAGAGATGAGAGAGAGAGAGAGAGAGAGAGAGAGAGAGATATATTCAAAGACTTAACTATCATAACATCGAAAAGTAATCGACATGCACAGGACCCTGCAATGTTTAGCAAATCCCCTCAATTTCCTTTAAGTAACTCGATAAAAAAAAAAAAAAAAAAAAAAGAACCCACACCTGCGATTAAACCCACCCAATAACATTAAAAAAAGACTCGTCTTCTGTGCAAAAGGCAGCAAAATTGACGTTTTCCTTGAAATATATCAAATTAGTCTCCATATAAGATTTCAGAAAAAAAAAAATGAAAACATGTTTTCGAGAAAACCTCGGGTGACGGGATTACGAGATCATGCATGACATACAGACCCTAGGCAAAGCATGCCAGTTGCATTATACGAAAGAAATAATAAATAAAAAAAATATCTTTTTGCTTAAAGGCAATGCACTTTCCTGGAAAAAAAAAGGGAAAAGTCCCCGCAAAAACTGACATTTTTTGTTTGCTTGTTGATGACTTATTACATGTTTTTTACCACACATTTTAAGAGAGAGAATGG
>JADBJO010010434.1:55000-72924 GCA_016801955.1 Conus betulinus | reverse complement strand
TTATTTATTTAATTTATTTGTTTGTTTATTATTGTTTATGTTTTTTTTTTTTTGTTCATTTCTCTTCTATTTTCACTCGATGTTCCATTATGATTGCATGACCGCCTTGTTTGCTTGTTTGCTTTCTTACATTATTTCATAGTCCCTACTCAGGGCGAGGACTGGATGTAAAAAAAAGTACGTCAGTGCTTATCTATTATCCTCGTAAATAAAGAATTTTGTCTTGTCTTTGTCTTGTGTGTGTGTGTGTGTTGTGTTGTGTGTGTGTGTGTGTGTGTGTGTGAGTGTGTGTGTGTGTGTGTGTGTGTGTGTGTGTGCTGTGTGTGTGTGTGTGTGTGTGTGTGTGTGGTGTGTGTGGGCGTGTGTATGTCTGTGTGTGTGAGTGTGTAAGTTTGAGTTAATCTGACAATCAATTGGTTTCAGTCAGTCAGTTAGTCAGTGTGTGTGTGTGTGTGTGTGTGTGTGTGTGGGTGTGTGTGTGTGTGTGTGTGTGTGTGTGTGTGTTGGTGTGTGTGTGTGGTGTGTGTCTGTAATTTTCCTCCCACCTCCCCCCTGCCAACCGCCCCACCTTCTTCCCAACCGTTATCATCAGTATTGATATCCCCACATCTGTTTCAGTTTCAGTTTTCAGTTTCATCAAGGAGGCGTCACTGCGTGAGGACCAGTCCACACAATACCACACCCGTTTAGTTTGAGACCACACAACGCATGATCTTAAGCTGATGTGTGTGTGTGGTGTGTGTGTGTGTGTGTGTTGTGTGTGGTGTTGGGGGGGGGGGGGGGGGGGGGGGGGCGCATGTGTGGGGGCCGCCCGGGGGGGGGGGGGGCGGGGGGCGGGGGTGTGTGTGTGTGTGGTGTGTGTGTGTGTTGTGTGTGTGGTGTGTGTGTTGTGTAGTGTCCCCGTCCGTGGTCAAAATGTGTTCCACTCGCTCCAGACAAAACTAGTGGGCCGATCGTTCTGAAAATTTATAGGTATGTTCATTATGAGTCAAGGATGATGCCCGATGTGTTATTTTACCGTTATAGCTGTTACTAACGGCCATAACGGTTTCCTTCTTTATGGAATATCTCAGAACGTACTTGATCGATCTCTCTGAAAATTTGTAGGCATGTTTATTAAGGCTCACGGATCATGCCCGATGTGTTATTTTAAAACCGTTATAGCCGTTACTAACGGCTAGAACGGCCCATACGGGTTTTTTCCTTTTTATAGAATATCTCAGAAAATACTTGGCCGATCTTTCTGAAAAATTGTAGGAATGTTCATTATGGGTCACGGATGATCCCGATGTGTTTATTTTACAGTTATACTGTTACTAACGGCCATAACGGGCCATTACGGTTTTCCTTTTTTTTTAATGGAATATCTCAGAAAGTACTTGGCCGATCTTTCTGAAAATTTGTAGGCATGTTGACTATGGGTCACGGATGATGCCCGATGTGTTATTTTTACCGTTATAAACCGTTACTAACGGCTAGAACGGCCCATAACGTTTTTCCTTTCTTTAATGGAATATCTCAAAAAGTACATGGCCGATCTTTCTGAAAATTTGTAGCCGCGTTCATTATGTGTCATGGATGATACCTGATGTTTTATTTTACCGTAATAGCCGTTACTAACGGCTATAACGGCCCATAACGGTTTTTTTTTTTTTTTATAGAATATCTTAGAAACTACTTTGCCAATCTTTCTGAAAATTGGAAGCTATGTTCATTATGGGTTACAGATTATGCCCGATGTGTTATTTTAAACCGTTATAGCCGTTACTAACGGCTATAAACGGCCCACAATGGTTTTCCTTCTTTATGGACTATCTTAGAAAGCACTGGGCCGATCTTTCTGAAAATTTGAAGGTATGTTCATTATGGGTCACGGATCATGCCCGATGTGTTATTTTACCGTTATAGCCCATACTAGTGGCTATAACGGTCTTTCTTTTTTATGGAATATCTCAGAAAGTACGTGGCCGATCTTTTTGAAAATTTGTAGCATGTTCATTATAGGTCACGGATCATGCCCGATGTGTTATTTACCGTTATAGCCGTTACTGTCAGCTATAACGGCCCATAACGGTGTTTCTTCTTTATGGAATATCTTAGAAAGTACTTGGCCGATCTTTCTGAAAATTTGTAGGTATATTCGTTATGGGTCACGGATGATGCCCAATGTTTTAGTTTACCGTTATAGCCGTTACTAACGGCTATAACGGCCCATAACATTTTCTTCTTTATGGAAAAATCTCAGAAAGTACTCAGCCGATCTTTCTGAAAATTTGTAAGTATGTTCACTATAGGTCACAGATGATGGCCGATGTTTACCAGAATACCGTTACTAACGGCTATAACGGGCCAAAACGGTTTTCCTCTTTATAGAATATCTCACGCGTATTCAAGATAAACTGGGAGTACGTTTATATGCTTTGCATCTTGTTCTCCATCAGTGTTTAGCCCTATTAACACTTAAAGAAAATTACCAACATCCCTCCTCTTATCACATCATCATCGCCACCATTATCACTATTGTTGCCATTGTTACCATTGTCATCATGGTCATCATTACTATTTCAACTTCCATGACCCCCCTCCTTAACGGCCTCATTTTCGTCCGACAGCCATTTTGCGCCGAATATGAGAACATCAGTGGTTTCTCGTTCTTCGTTTTCATCGTCCTAAATGTTGTTTGTTTTTTGCCTGAGGAAGGCCCAAGAGGTCGAAATGCATTGTGTTTCGTCCTGTAATCTGTTTGTCTGTGTTTGTGGCGGTAACTAACACCATTTCTTTTTAAATTTTACACATATATGGTCAATAAGTGTCTCGGAGACTGAAGGATTTCTCGATGGTGTGGTAGTTAATTGCGTTAAGTCTTACCATTCCAACATTCTCTTCCAAAAGTTTAAGTAATTTAACACAAAAGTCTAGCAAAGCAACCTGTATTGAATAATTTGGGATGCCTCTCCCATCATAATTATGCTCAATGCGATCAAACCATTCACATCTTCCTCTGGGGGGTTTTTTTGTTTTGTTTTTGTTTTTTGTTTTTGGTTTGGTACGAAACGCTGGTTTTGTGCATTACAGACGAATATCTATCCAAAGGCATTCTATGTCGTACTTACAACAACAACAACAACAACAACAACACAACAACAACAACAACAATTCAATTCTATGGAATGTATGAAGCAAGCACATGCGTAACTAAACCTGTTTCCAATTTCGCTGTAACATCACTGCAACTAGATTGTAAACTTGTACCAATAATCAATTATCCAAGACTACATCTCAAAGTCGTAATTCCGGAAAACCAACACAAAGAAAACGAGTCTTTGAGTGTAATGAAAGGGAGGGTATATCTGACACTTTGTGGGACATGTGGCAGGCATGATGACACCATAATTCTAATCCACAGCTGGTCAACCATGTTTCATTGTAATGATTACTTGTCATAATGCTAAATAACGAGATGAAGTTAACAAATGTGAGAAGAAAAAACAATATTAACAACACAACATGCACTGTTCCCGTAAACTGTTTTTGCACCTCCAGAAATGCACACACACACACACACACACACACACACCACACACACACACACACACACACACACACACGCACGCACGCACGCACGCACGCACACACACACACACACCACACACACACACACACACACACACACCACACACACCACACACGTACACACACACACACACGCACAACGTTTTAACAGGGGAAAAAATCAGAAAAATGCAAAATGTTATCCAAAGTAATATCTTCGCGTGAATTTCCCCGAACCAACACACACACACACACACACACACACACACACACACACACACACACACACACACACACACACACGAGGAGAAAAAAAAAAAGAAAATATGTTAATCAATTTAAGGAAACAAACTGAGATGAAGACTGGGACAAAACATTCAGGATACACAGACTAACTCAAACCTATTCACTTATGTATCATTATATGAATAGAGCATACCAGACGCTACATGTGACACACACATACCATGAAGTCTCCCTCTGATCTCAGTCAACGCGAGTGAATAAGCCATGGAATATTTGTGGTCCAAACAATCTGTCACTCACTTCTGCGCGCCATTTTTATAGGTTAGCATGTATAATGCCACACGCACATGCACACATAAACAAACACACCTATGTATACATAAACGCACGCACGCATGCACGCACGCATGTGTGCATGCATTCATATACAGACGCGCGCGCAGACACACATACAGAGACAGACGGACACAGACACAGACTCCAACACACACATGCTCTCCTCTCTCTCTCTCCTCTCTCTCTCCCTCTCCTCTCTCTCTCTCTCTCTCTCTCTCTGTGTTTCTGTCTCTCTCTCGTACACCCCACCCACCCACACACCCACACACAAATCCCCCCAACACACACACACACACACACACACACACACCACACACACACACACGCACGCACGCACGCACGCACGCACACACACACACACACACACACACACACACACACACACACACACACACACACACGCACGCACGCACGCACGCACCACACACGCATGCACGCACGCACGCCGCACACACACACACACACGCACGCATGCGCACGCACACACACACACACACACACACACACACACACACACACACACACACACACACACACGCACGCACGCACGCACGCACGCTCGCACGCACACACACACCGCGAACGCACGCAAACACGCACATGCACATACGCATGCGTGTTCACATACTATTGTCATACAACGTACAGAATCCACAAAGAGTGCCAGCTGTAATGTAAAGACCATACAATATGCATGCCTTTCACTTGGAGAGAGAGAGAGAGAGAGGAGAGAGAGAGAGAGAGAGAGAGGAGAGAGAGAGAGAGAAAGACTGAGAGAGATAGCGAGAGAGAAAGATAGAGAGAGAGAGAGAGAGAGAGAGAGAGAGAGAGATAGCGAGAGAGAGAGAGAGAGAGAGAGAGAGCGACAGAGAAGAGAGAGAGAGAGAGAGAGAGGAGGGAGGGATGGAGGGAGGGCAGAGGAGGAGAGAGAGTAGATAGAGAGACGAGAGAGACAGGTATAGAGAGAGATAGCGAGAGACATGGAGCGAGAGACACAGAGAGAGAGAAAGGAAAGAAGAGAGATGGTGGGAGGGAGAGCGAGATGATATAGCGTCGAGAGAGAGAGAGCGAGATATCTCTCATAGACCTATAATATATAATATCTTATATCTATATATGCATCTATCTATATATATCTATCTATCTCTATATCGAGAAGAGAGCGCTCGCGATCGAGAGAGATAGAGAGATTATTTATTAGTTCAAATCTCAGAGTGACAGGTAAGGTAATCTAATGTTTGCTACCGTCTATCCCCGCCCGACCGCAAAGGGCTATGTCAGGGCTGTCTCCGCGTTGAAAGTGACAGAGAGAAATAATTGTTATCATGGTTACTGACTGAGAGAGAGAGAGAGAGAGAGAGAGAGAGAGAGAGAGAGAGAGAGAGAGAGAGAGAGAGAGAGACAACATACGAATTAAAATTTTGAGGCTGATCAGTCTAGATACATGACAACTTTTTTTTCATTCTCTCTCTCTCCCTCTGTGTGTGTGTGTGTGTGTGTGTGTGTGTGTGTGTGTGTGTGTGTGTGTGTGTGTGTGTGTGTGTGTGCGTGCTACGTGTGTGTGTGTGTGTGTGTGCGTGTGTATGTGTGTGTGTGCGCGCGCGCGCGCGCGTGCGTGCGTGCGTGTGTGTGTGTGTGTGTGTGTGTGTGTGTGAGAGAGAGAGAGAGAGAGAGAGAGAGAGAGAGAGGAGAGAGAGAGAGAGAGAGAGCTTAAACAGTTGGTTTGTTTAGAGGAGAGGGGGAAATGAATGGGGGGGGGGGGGGGGGGGGGGGGGGGAGAAGGAGGACATTAATTTTTGTTTTACGTTTTTTTTTTTTTTTTTTTTTTGTTTTTTTTTTTTTTAAACGTTTTAATCCAAAAGACCCGAAAAGTCACCTTCAAATTATATCAAATTTTCCGATGGGGTCATCATATGAGACTAGTTGGCAAAGCAATGGAGGGAAAGGGGGTTAAATGATTCTTTCTTTCTTTCTTTTTTTTTTTTTCTTTCTTTCTTTTTTTTTTTGATTGGATGTCAAGGACCCACTTACTGCAACTTAAAAAAAAAGAAAAAAGCATTTTGGCAAAAGAATGCATGTGGGTGAAGTTTCTGTTTGGGGTTGGAGAGAGTGGGCAGTTTTGTTTCAGTCGGTGGAGGATTTGCATTTTAATTTTTCCACGCCCAAGGTTTAAAAAAAAAAAAAAAGCAGTCTTCTGATCATTGCAATATAGGGGACTTTGTTTAAGGTCAGTGGGTGGGACTGGGTGTGCCTGTCGGCATTTAACTGTAGTTTAGTTTTTTTTTTTTTTTTTTTTTTTATTAGACCTCTAATTACATGTACATTAAAAAAAACAACAACACACAGTACACGCTTACTGAAGAGATATTACCGTTTCAAACAAACTCCCTACATCTCTCGTTCGCTAATTATGTTCAGTGACAATTTTCATGTTGTGCAAGGTAGGGAAGGTGTTGCTTTCAAAAAAAAAAAATTCTTGTTGTATGTAGGTGTTGTCACTGAGGTTTTCCACATTAAATTGTCGAAACACTTACACCGGGGATGTTAAAATTGCAAGCACACACGAATTTGGCGGCAATAACCTTCCACTGTCAACCCTTCCCGAGTTTTGTCTTCTTCTCTGCCCCTTTTCCTGATGGGTTGCGTTTTCTTGGTTTTCAGTTAAGGGCTGACGGTGTTGGTGGTGGTAGTAGTGGTAGTGGTCCTAGTAGTAGTAGTAGCAGCAGCAGCGGCAGTAGCAGAAGTAGTAGAAGTAGTAGCAGCAGTAGTAGTAATAACAGCAGCAAGAGGAGGAGTAGAGGTAGTATTTGTAACAGCAGCAGTAGCAATAGTAGTAGTAGGGCAGTAGCAGTGACAATAGTAGTAGTATCAACACTAGTAGTAGTAGTAGTAGTAGTAGTAGTAGTAGTAGTAGCGGTAGTAGTAGTAGTAGTAGCAGCAGCAGCAGCAAGAATTGCGATAGTCGCAGTGGTGGTTAATAGTAGTATTTATAGTGATAGCAGCAGTAGTAGTAGTGGTAGCTGCAGTAGTAGTTGTAGTAGTAGTAGCAGCTGCAACAGTAAGTGTTGCAGTAGTAGTAGTAGTAGTAGTAGTAGTACTACTACTGTAGTGATAGTTGTAGCAGCAGCAGTAGCAGTAGTAGCAGTGCAAGTAGTATTGATATCATCCCGCTATGTAATGATGTGCCTTCTTTTCCATCATCATGATCATGATCATCATCAACATCGGGATCATCATCAGTGATTACTGCTATTATCATTTTCATCTCTGTTGTATATTATTTTCATCACTATCATTAGGATTTTCACCACTAGCGTCATCATCACCCATTACTATTGCCATTATTTTGATAACTACAGTTATCATTATTGATAAACGGTATCATGTGATCTTCGGAACTACCATTCGCAATACATAAACATGCGGGCACGCACACATGTATGTACATACCAGCGCGCGCATGCGCGCGTGCAAGAGCATGTTCAGTCTAAACCCACAGATCACAAACACACACACACACACACACACACACACACACACACACACAACACACACACACACACATGCACATACGCACACACATACACATGCGTGCAAACACACATGCGCGAACGCAGACACGCTCTGCGTACCCTGGCACATGCAATAAAGAATCAGAATCTTCTGGTCAATAAAGCAATATATGCGCGCATACATCTGTTCTTACGGGGTGAATTCAATTGGAATTTACATTTCTTCGCCAATGACGTGACAGGGTTAAAATAAAGCACTTCATTCAGTCATTGAAGCGTTACTACTGCATTGTCATTAGAAATCTCTTTAACTGCAACTCGGGGAATTTGTCTATCAAAACTGTGTCCTATTTCAGCCTCAGGAAACCTAAGGCACTGCCCCTGAGTTCATTTGAAGTTGGAAATTTGTGAGTTCCATGACGTGCGTGCCTTGCATGCAGTGCCGAAGAGGTTTAGCCTGGACAGAAGTTCCCGGCGTTCCAAGAAGTCCATGAGGCCAAGATACTGGACTACACAAAAGGCTTTTTTTTTTTTTTTTTTTTTTTTAAGACGTCAAGTCATTGATTTAGTTACAAAAGTAACAGAAACGTGGATTTCTGGTCATTCAAAAATAGCTACATTTGACTTAAATTGATGATTGTAGTCAGCATACATGGGTGTGGGTGTGGGTGGGTGGGGGGTAACCCTGAAATCAAGGGCCATAACTCATAGTCCAAATGAGTTCTTTTCTTGGGAACAACCAGAAACGTGTTCAGTGGTCCCTAAGGTACATTGCGGATCCACTTAGGTTAAGTCCTGGGGGGTGTTGGGGGGGGGGGGGGGGGGGGGGGGGGGGTGCATGGCATGGTGACCATGGTCTGCTTGGCAACTATCACCTTGCTCCTGATCACGTGGTGCCGGTGATCGGACCAGCATTTAGCTCCCCTCATGCAGCGCGTGACAAGTCATCACGTCTGTCCCTCTGGTGAACAATAATATAGTCCAGCATGTGCCGTAGAGGTCTGTGGAGTACTGCGTTCGGGGACAGGATGCATGCTCTGTTACGCACAACTAAATTGTCGCCTGCCCAAATCGTCCCTGGTATCAAGTTTGGAAAGGCCCTATTCCCAGCTTTGTCACGAGAACCAACTTTGTCGCCAGAGCCCAAACCCGGTGTCTCTCATCCCCAAAATTTATTGCCAGGTGAAAAATTGTCGCATGGACGTTCGATGCTCACTGATTGCTTCATGGTCTGTGGGGAGCACACAGTCCGGGCTGATGAAATATTCGTCTGTACTGCTGTTACCTACTCACAGTGGGTCAGATGAGAGCTTGTTCTAAACAGCTAGGGGTTTCTTACTGACATTATCTTGGTGTGTGCGTGTGTGTGTGTGTGTGTGTGTGTGTGTGTGTGTGTGTGTGTGTGTGCGCGCGCGTGCGTGCGTGCGTGCGTCTCTGTGTGTGTGTGTGTGTGCGTGTGTGTGTGTGTGTGTGTGTGTGTGTGTTGTGCGTGCGCGCGCGCGCGCGTGTGTGTGTGTGTTGTGTGTGTGTGCGCGCGCGCGCGTGCATGCGTGCAGTGTGTATGTGTGTGTGTGTGTGTGCGCGTGCGTGCAGTGTGTGTGTGTGTGTGTGTGTGTGTGTGTGTGTGTGTGTGTGTGCATTCGTGCCGTGCGCGCAATCCCTATGTTGTTCACTCGCTCCTCCTCCCACCTCTACCCTCCCCCCCCCCCCCCCCCCCCCCCCCCCCAAACTCTCTCTGTATTTTCTTCTAAACTCGTACTCCTGTCCTTTTCAGGAAACATTTCAGAGACGACACAAACCGTGACACAGACTGATGTCTACTTCCCGATACAGACACCGACGCCCCAACGTAGGTCCGTCATATGTATGGGAAAAAAAAAGGCGCTTACACACTTTGTGGGACATACAGTTTTATGTCAGTGACCCTCGTACTAAAGGCTCGTTATCTGCCATGCGCATTCCCTAACCGACATACGACTACCGTGAGGTGTGTTGGAGTCCACATTAGAGGGAATAAAAGAGTAAACATAATAATAATATCGTTGAGTGTTTTGAGACAATCCGGGTGCACCTTGTTGTTGCTTTAGATTGTTTCCGATTTGATATCAGTGGGGGCCGAAATAGCTCAGTTGATAGAGCGCCGGACTCGTGACCCTGGGCTTGCGGGTTCGAATTCCGGTACAGGATGATTTTTCCCTCGGAGTTAACATTGGTTCTGATTCCATTCCCCATACAGTCCTTTGAATGAGACTATAAACCGGGGTTGCGTGTGTGAACGCACGCACAACATCTTGCGCACACGTCAAATCCCATCACCAACTTTCGGAAGAGAAAAGCCAGTTTGGCCATTGGTATGGATGACATGTTACACGTAGCATGCACCTTGCCCGAAGATGGAGTATGGCTGCCTTAATGGCGGGATAAAAATGGTCACACACACAAAACTCCACTGCCTGTCTTATACAGGCAGTGTCCGCAGGAGTATCAGCCTGCGTACGCAGAAAGAAAAAGAAAGAAAAGAAAAGATATCAGTTGCTAGTATTAGTCAGGTAAAAAAAAGTTATGAATCATGAACTTATTGTTGTTTTTTTTTGGGTGATAATTACTGAAACGTACTGTAGGTACTCTGTGTTAATACACTGTCACAAACAATCCAGTGAATGGGCAACAGGAACGTTAAATGAAGCAACCCACAAAAGACAAAGGAAGGGAAAACAACAACAACAAAAATGTTTCCTTTGAATCACAAGTGTTCTTTCATTGGATAACGAAGTTTGGATTTGTTTCAACACCAACAACAACGATGAAGATGATGATGATAAGGAGGATGAGGATGAGGATGAGGATGAGGATGGTGATGGCGATGATGATGATTCTATTGATTATTATTATCGTCATTATTATTCATTTCCTTTGTCTTCACGTCCCTCACCATTTATCCTTTTGACCTTGACTTCTTGTCCTTTGTTATGATCCCGGAGAGTCCTACCGGACCATTTAAAAGTACGCTGGCATTTGGTAGAAATGATCAGAGTCCAGTTCTGTTGGTCTGAGAGCATAGACGCTTCTTCTTCCTTTCCTTTTTTTGTTTTTTTTGTTGCTATATCTTCCCTCACCCATCCTCCACTCCCCCCACTCCCCTCTTCGAAAAATTGTACCACGTAATGAAAGACAGTATAATGAAAAGAAAGGAAATGTAAGTTAAGGCAGGGAACCGTAAACAGTATAGAGCAAACAAGCAGGGTAACTCTTACATCCATGATGAAATGATTACAGGCCCATAACTCCAAACAAAGGCTGATTACGGCACCAAATCACCTATCAGAAATGACAACACAGAGCACATAAAATAAACAAAGGGGAATAAAATGAACAAACAACAAAAACGGTCATTTTCAACACTTTCTTGACGTAGTCATTACTGTATAGACATGGTACGCTGTGACATCACTCGACACCACCACACACCCATCCACTACTACATCCGCCCTCTTGTACAAAGACACCCCCCCCCCCCCCCCCTCTTCTCTCTCCCTTTGTCTCACAAACAGCAGTATCGATTTCAAATACCACTCTCAGTCTCTCTCCCTTCACCTCTCTCCTTAGCCCCCTCCACCTCACTCACCCTTCCCCGCTGGCTGTCGGATTTGTTCTGAAGAAAGCCGCCCATACCCACGCTCCACGCTCCCTCTTCTCCGTCCCCCCCCCCCCCCCCCCCCCCTCCCTCCCCCCTCTTTTCTTCTCCCTTACTTAGCTGATAGCGCTACAACGGAAAGGGAAGACTGCCACTTAACACAAAGACACCATGCCTTTCCGTGCTCCGTGCCCCCCCCCCCCCCCCCCCCCCCCCCCCCCCCCCCCTTCTTCTCCCGCATATGTACTCACTCGATGATCGGCATGGTGATGCTGGACTTCAGAGACACCGTCAACCCCTTCCGTCTCTCTCCCCCCCCCCCCCCCCCCCCCCCCAACCCCATCCCCATCATATTCATCACCTGCACAGTGACGGTCATGTGTGCAGCTCACAAAAAATGATGTGGTTATGTTGAATAGTCCCTTGCCAAGTGGCATGTGCTGATATGGGCGCTTTAAAGTCAAACCCAATGGCTAAGAAAACGCATTTTCTGTGTTCCATGCTGGTCTTCCTCTTCTGTTTGGCCTTGTGTCACTGAGTGGTGGTGAAGGCAGGGGGGGGGGGGGGGGGGGGGACCGAACCTCTCCCCTCCCACCACTCCCTTTTCTTTGTGTTTTGTGTCACTAAGTGGTGGGGGAGGACCGAACCTCCCCCCTCCCCCCTCCCCCCTTCCCTTTCTTTTGTGTTTGGTGACACAAAGCCAACCGGAAGAGGAACAGAAATAAGAGACCTAAGCCCATTAAAAAGGGGGAACCCCTGGTGACCAATCACTACTTCCAGCTGTAGATACACTACAGTGTAGCCACACAGACAAACAGGGATAAACCAGAGAGAGTGCACGGTTATCTCACCGACCGTGAATCTCCTGGTCTAGGATTCACTGATCACCCAGAAGAAATGTAAGTTGAAACTTATGTTCCTAAATTTTGAGGCTACGTATTGATTGTATGTCAAGCGGTTTGATAGTACAACTTTGTGCCAAAACTTGGTGACGTCTATGATGATGAATGTGTATTCTGTTGTAATAGTTTGTTTGCCACAACTTGGTAAAATCTGTTAAGATGTTGATTCAGATTCTTTGTTAACACTCTGATTAACATTCTTTGTTTACAATCTGACTTTTGCCAGTAAGCAATTACATCTGTTACGATGATAACTGAATGATAAATTCTGACTGGAAAAGCAGTATGCCTGTACTTAGTGGAAACTGTTAAGTTGATTTATAAAGACTGGTGATTGTTGGAATGCTTTGTAGTGTGTGACTCATAACTCTACATCACATGTGAACTTGGGCGAAGTGTATTCCCAGTCACTGCAATTTAATTCATAAGACAAATTGAAGTTATTTGACCAAAATTGTTTAGCATGGCATTACTGTTACCCTTTGTTACACTCCACTCAAAATCTGAACGACAGTGGAGATCGATAATTATGGCAGATATATTTATGCTAGTCTAATCCTTGTTGGCTGAGATCTCATACATTTACTGAAACCAGAGGGCAAGAGTGAGAACTCGACAAACCAGACTCTCAGCTGCTTAGCTACAGAGACCAGGTTCTGTTCATTCTAGAACCTGGGTTCCTGTCTACCCTGGGCTTGCCTGGTTGTGGACAAACACCGCAGCCCAGCACATGAGTGGCAGGCCTACATGGAAGTGGGTCAGTCACCAGCAACAAGAGAGAAGACAACTTTCTTCTCCGACATCAGATAAGTTTGGGTATTCCAAGTGCACTCCAGCTCAGCTCACCCAGCACTGTCCCTCTCTTAAATGATGAAACAGAGTGAACCAAAGCTCAGCCTGAAACTGTTGTTGTGAAATTGATTTGAATATTTCATGCTTTGTATAAACAAGTAAAGTTGATGTGTGAACGTGCACGTAACTTGTGTGTCAGTTCTTTGTTGTTCAAAATCAGCATTGAATGTTTGGACTTATGTCTAATTCTGTCTCTTGGAGCTGTAAGTACTTTTAAGAGTACAAGCGTAAGGAAAATTATTCCTGAGCTATTCCTGAGTAATTTCAATAGTCCCAAGAAAAGCAATTTCTTTCAATGACTAGTACCGGAAAGTTGCTCCTTCCATAACCAGTAATAGAGAGGGTGGAGGAGAAATTTTCACTTAACTCTAACAGAGCAAATATTCCAAGTCCTTCCCCTAGAGCACACACCGACCCAACCCCAACTCTCGTCACATATGCGCCGGATATCTGTCTTCTCACAGTCTAAGGTCTGATCCGCAGTCTAAAAGTTTGTGTTGTGGTCTGTTTCAAACACAAACAGCTGATCAAACGATTCAAAACGTCTTTATCTTCACAGTCCATCGTTCGAGAGCGCCGAGGGCTCTGACCTATGCAGCATGACACGGTGTATAGATTTCCGCCAGTGAACCAGCAGACCCCGCCACCACTGTGTTGTCATCCAACCATCCTCCAACTCCGGCATGGTGTAACCACCATTGCATATGTTCGAATTTCTGACAGTTCTTTGCTGTTTGAGGATTTGAATAGCCTCATTTTGTCATGAGAAATTACAACGTTCTTCGTTCTGGTCTCCAGTGAAGGTCTGACAGGTAGGCAGATAATGTTTTCTATATATCTATTCATGCCTCACAACAACATCGACAGTGGTATCAAAATGTGATTCCATCCCAAATGGACTCCAGCATGTCCCACAGCAGTTGTGCGCTAGTTAAGGGTATGTGTGTGTGTGTGACACAAGATAGACCTTGGTAACAACAACAACAACAACAACAAAAAAAACAGATGGCTCTCCGACACATTCCAGTTGGTCCTCCCCACATGTGTAAACGCAAAGGTATTCATTCTCAAGGTACACTCTCTCAGGTGTGTCATGTCCCTCTTCGATTCGTTCCAAAGGGGCGACAAATTCCGTTTTGGCGACAGTGCTGAGAACGAGGTCGGCGTCGTTCTTCTCATTGTCTGTGGTGACAAGTTTGGGGAGTGGTGACAAGTTTTGGGAGGCACCAATTTGGGGCGTAATAAGCTCGTAGAATAGCATCATTCTTCTTCATCCCTCCTCGCCTGGAACTCTGACAGTTATCCTTGGTAAGAGTTTTTGCTCGTTTTGTTGTTGCTGTTGTTGTTCTTGTTTTAACCCTGCCGTTAACGTGGTCACATCTCAGCCTGTCATGAACAGTATTTGACACCTCACCAGTGTACAGGGTTGTTTGTTTTTATCTGCTTTTGTTGTCTCTCCCACTTGCCCATGATGATCTACTCTTCCAGGAAGGACGCTGACACGGGATTTAACGTGCGTGTCAGTTTTGTAGTTTTTTTCTTTCTTTCTTTCTGTCTGTTTGTCTTTTTCTTTCTTTTTTTTTCTTTCTCTTTTTCTCTTTTTCTTTTCTTTCTTTTTGGATGGGTGCGTTTATAAACGGGACCTCAGAGTTAGCAATTGCAGCACAAAAGATCTGGAGTGGGCTTTAGAGTCTACACAGACGTTACGCCAAGTAACCAAGCTGTCTCAAAGCAGGGACTGGAGTCAGCACAGGACCCCTGAATCCAGAACACAACGCTTTATCCACGGGGCCAACCAGTCCCCCAAGACAAGAGAAATGTTCACAGACAGGACAGAGCTCCTCCAGACAGCGTGGCCACCTATATGATGACATACAACCTTACACAACTTCACCTGACACTATGAAATACACTCAGTGACTTGATGATGATGATGACAACCAATAATAGTAGTAGTAGTAGTAGTAGTAGTAGTAGTAGTAGTAGTGTAGAAATAGTAATCATAGCAACAACAATAATAATGACAATGATGATGATGATGATGATGATAATGATAAATAATAATAATAATAAAAATGATGATGATGATGATGATGATAATGATAATAATAATAATAATAATGACAATGATGATGATGATGATGATAATGATAATAATAATAATAATGATGATGATTGATGATGATGATGATGATGATAAAGAAAACGGACAGAAAACAGTTTGATGTTGATTTTTACAGAGGAAGAAAAGAACAACGAACCGTGATTTCATTTTCATAAACTCTTTCGAGTCATGGAGAAATACAAAAATACGTAAGCGGAAACCTTAGGCAGTTAAAAGAGAGAGAGAGAGAGAGAGAGAGAGAGAGAGAGAGAGAGAGAGAGAGAGAGAGACAGACAGACAGACAGAGAGAGAGACAGACAGACAGACAGAGAAAGAGAGACATCCAGAGAGAGAGAGAGAGAGAGAGAGAGAGAGAGAGAGAGAGAGAGGCATACTTTCACATGACTTAGCTGGAGTATAATGTATTCTTACACATGCAACACACAACAGTTTGGTATACCAAGTGTTTATAGGAGGAAAAATTATGTCACACAAAAATGATTAACTGCATACAGCTAAAAAAAAAAAAAAAAAAAAAAAAAAAACAAAAAACAACAACACAACAACAACAAACAAAAAACCGTGTGCTGATACCGAGATTTCAATAAATAAAAATATCATTTTGATGTTTCATGCACGAGTAGTTATATTTCACATGAGACAGACAGTCTGCTGTGTTGGTCAAAGGAACCCAGTAAATACAAGGCTTTATATAAGTATTTCTTGTTGCCCTGTCTCATTTACTATTGTAACATTTGTGACAATGTTGAAATAAAATTCTGTTTAAACCAACCCAGTAAATTAGGTAAAGAAATGAAGTGTTTGTTTGATAAACGTAACCAAATTCCGTAAACGTTTCCAGCTGCTTGTTGCTCTTAACGATAAATATTGTTTGAACTTTAGATCGTGTTCTGTCCAAGCACAGCAACATAGAGGGGAACTATCAGCAAAGGGCGCTCAGCGGCTACGACGAAGCAGGGTACTGCTCCTTAGAGTTCTTTCCCTTGTAGCAGTCTCGGGGAGGAGTTTTCCCCTTAGTCTACTGTAGCCCTGCTTCAAAAAAAAAAAAAAAAAAAAAAAAAAAAAAATCAAAACACCGCCACTCCTTTGTTGAACAAAGTACAAGGATTGGCCGATTGCTGATGATAACTCCTGTACAAGACTCGAGAAGAAAACAAGTACTCGTTTTGTCCTTATTCAAAAGCAAACGGTAAAAAAAAAAAAAAAAAAAAAAAAAAAAATGTCATTATCGTTTTTGTCAAATATTACGTTCTCGGCGCTGTCGTCATCATACATTGTCATCATGATCATCGCTAACATTACCGTCATCCCAGAACAAATATTCTTTTTAAAAAATCAGTCAGAATACGTACACACACACACACACACACACACATTGTTCCTGTCCAGCATTCGAAAGAAATGTGGTCGTTTTACGGAATCACGTATGTTCTCCCACACTTTCATCGGGCCAACAAGTTTCCTGCCCAAGTAAGATTTCAAGCAATGCAAATAAAACAGCAGCAACACCAAGGGACACGTAAAATAGAAGAAGAAGACTTGCGAATTTTCGGCTGCTCTAGTCAATAAGACGGCCAGCGCAATTAGGCCTAGTGCCGCACCGTCGCAGTCATTAGTGAGAGTACAGAAGTTGCTGCTTCCAGGCGTTGCATTCTGTAACGTGCAGCTACGGAACGCCACTCCACACACTATCCAGAATATTTCCTAATGACCTCTTTCTGTCATGACTGGGACTGGTCGTTGAATTTCTTTTTTTTTTTTTTTTTCCTTTTTCGTTTTTGTTTGTTCTGGAATGCAAATGTTAAAGCATTTCCAGATTTGTTCCTTCTTTTTTTTTCTTTCTTTCTTTTTTTTTTTTTTAACTTTCTTTTCGGACTCGGGTAGAGCCAGGGGTTGGATGTGGTGCACACACACACACACACACACACACACACACACACACACACACACACACACACACACACACAGAGAGAGAGAGAGAGAGAGAGAGAGAGAGAGAGAGAGAGAGGGTTATTAATGAGAATTAAAAAAAAAAATAGAAAGAAGACGGATGAACCCGTACGTTATTTTCTGATCTGACACAGATTCAAAGCCTGAACGGCTGAAAGGATGGTAAAGTCTTCTGAAGTTATGAGGGGATTGACAGTACAGACAAAGAATGGTAAAGTCTTCTGAAGTTATTAGGGGACTGACAGACAGACAAAGAATGGTAAAGTCTTCTGAAGTTATTAGGGGGTAACAGACAGACAGATAAAGAATGGTAACGTCTTCTGAAGTTATTAGGGGATTGATAGACAGACAAAGAATGGTAAAGTCTTCTGAAGTTATTAGGGGATTGACAGACAGACAAAGAATGGTCACGTCTTCTGAAGTTATTGGGGGATTGACAGACAGACAAAGAATGGTAACGTCTTCTGAAGTTATTAAGGGATTGACAGACATACAAAGAATGGTAAGGGCTTCATTAGTTATGAGCGGATTGACAGACAGACAGACAGGCAAAGAATAGTAGTAACGTCTTCTGAAGTTAGAGGATGACAGACATACAAAGAATGGTAACGTCTTCTGAAGTTATTAAGGGATTGACAGACATACAAAGAATGGTAAGGGCTTCTTTAGTTATGAGCGGATTGACAGACAGACAGACAGGCAAAGAATAGTAACGTCTTCTGAAGTTAGAGGATTGACAGACAGACAAAGAATGGTAACGTCTTCTGAAGTTATGAGGGGATTGACAGACAGACAAAGAATGGTAACGCCTTCTG
>JADBJO010010434.1:47500-50000 GCA_016801955.1 Conus betulinus | reverse complement strand
CTTTTTCATCTCCTGTCTTGTTATTTTTTTTATGCCTGATTCATAAAATCATCTTTAGACAGCAAATCAGTGTGAGATTTTGAGCTGCGTTTGCTGTTACAGTTGTGTTAAACGTCAAAGAATCGTAAGGGTGATTAATTTTGTCGAGTTCATTTTCAGCTGTAGCAGTCTGGCATGCAACATGGAAGCAAAGAGAATGTTTCACGAGGGAAAAAAAATGCAAAAGACGTCTCATTATCTTGACAGCAAGCAAATGAGACTGTCATGTATTAAATGTTCCCTGTAATACATTTGCTACCAAGACGACAGTGTTGTCTGTCCAAAACCAAGTACGGGCGTGCACGTGATAAGAAAAGCTAAGATTGTTACATAAACCAATATAATAGCAGTCTGGTATTCTGTCATATAGATAGGCCAGAAAGCTACCCAGTCAGGTTGTTACTGGTGTTTGTCAGGGCCACACTCCCACCTTTTCTTCGACATCCTGCACGTGCATCTGGCCAAATGTTTATAACGGAGCGAAAAGTAAGAATTACAAGGAAAATAGAACTGACCCAACCTCTGCTATCGCATGCACTCGGTTCGACAGAATAATTGTATCTGACTTTAGGCTGTGTACTCACCTTCGAAATCTCCGAGGTTACCATTAATTGTTTGCGATGGACGTGCGTCAGATATAGCGAATTGCAACAACGCAAAAGATTGTCCCCCGAGTCTATCACAAATATCATTCTTACAATAGTATGTTTTGTCATGAAACAGTATATCATTCTTACAATAGTATGTTTTGTCATGAAACAGTGTTTGTTGGAACTGCAAACGCAAAGGTCTTATGTGCTTGAGAGAGAGAGAGAGAGAGAGAGAGAGAGAGAGAGAGAGAGAGAGAGAGGTGAGTGTGAGAGAGAGAGAGAGAGCGCGCGCGTGTGTGTGTGTGTGTATGTGCATGGGTGTGCGCGCGTGTCGTGTGTGTGTGTGTGTGTGTGTGTGTGTGTGTGTGTGTGTGTGTGTGTGTGCCTGTGTGTGTGTGTGTGAGCCTCCCTACGTGTGTGTGTGAGTGCGCTCACGTGTGTGTGTGTGTGTGTGTGTGTGTGTGTGTGTGTGTGTGTGTGTGTGTGTGTGTGTGTGTGTGTGTGTGTGTGTGTGTGTGAGAGACATAGTGAGAGTGTGTGTGTGTGTGTGTGTGTGTGTGTGTGTGCGCGTGCGCGTGCATATATATGTGTGTGTGTGTGTGTGTGTGTGTGTGTGTGTGTGTGTGTGTGTGTGTGTGTGTGTGTGATCCATCAGCTTGCACTCTAAAGACATCTTACGTTCTGTTCATGCGCGCCTCCGTGTGTGAGTACTACGGAGTCACTGCATTTGAGCTTCCTGGGTGCTTATTTGAAAGAAGAGGTCGATCTATAACAGAGATCCGTGACCTCCCTAACATGCGCACCAACACTTGACGACCTCTCCAGTGGGCCAAAGAGATTGTTGACAGGCCCTCTGACTGCCCCCCCCCCCCCCCCCCCCCCCCCCCCCCCCAACCCGGTGCCAGAGTTCAGCCACCCTGGCTTGCTCGCCAGACCTCAGTCCGCTCTGCCTTGCACCTCAGTAGGAACCTCACACCCTACAACACTGGAAAAGGTATGGAATGTGTAGCTTCAAAAGTCTGTTACAATCCTTTTCTTTTTTTGAAAACAGTAATCTTTAAAAAAAAAAAAACAAAACAAAAAAAAAAAAAAAACAACAACAACAACAACAAAAAAACCCCTCTGATATGTACTGTGTTGACGTCATTTTTTTGTTTCAATGGAAGTGGTATGGAAACATAGTGGTTTCAAACGGCCTGTTACAACCTTCTTTTTTTTTTTTTTTTAAATTGTGATCTTATGCGATAAAACTGTACTTATCACTGTTTTCGAGTCACTGCTGTGTTCAATGGAAGCGGTATGGAAACATAGTGGCTTCAAAAGCCTGTGATAAACGTTTTCTGTTTGAAAACAATAACATTATTCATGAAACTGCGATAATTACTGTGTCTGATTATATGTCACTGCTGTTTTCATCTAAGTATTGATAGTTATTGTTTGCTTCATGATTACTCGTTTTCTTGCTTTTTGGACTCCCGTGGTCGCAATGACAGCAGTAATTCTAACTATTGAAAACAGATAATTGTCACTCATGAAAACAGGTAATTATAACTCATGTGCACGTACATCGGTATCACTTGGCAGAATTCTGAGAGATAGAAATAACTCTATAGATAAACTCTTTATTGATTGAGGCAGGGAACAGTAAACAATAAACAAGTAGGGTAACTCTTGCTCCCATAAGAAAACCTAACACAGAGTAACTTTTATTCAAGACTGGCACAGCTTTTTAAACTTGAATAAAGTCAGACAAATACAAAGACGAACAATCTAGTAGTGGGGGAAAAACAAGCGCAGGCTGACAACCCCTCTGTCATCACAGAAATGACTTGGCAAAGATTTGGACTTGTATATGGGTGTGTGTGTGGGGG
>JADBJO010010434.1:32500-37500 GCA_016801955.1 Conus betulinus | reverse complement strand
GCTTGATTGTTTTAGTTCAGCCTTTCTGTGCTTGATTGTTTTAGTTCAGCCTTTCTGTGCTTGATTGTTTTAGTTCAGCCTTTCTGTGCTTGATTGTTTTAGTTCAACTTTCCAGTGCTTGATTGCTTTAGTTCAACTTTTCCGTGCTTGATTGCTTTAGGTCAACCTTTCTGTGCTTGATTGTTTTAGTTCAACCTTTCTGTGCTTGATTGTTTTAGTTCAACTTTTCTGTGCTTGATTGTTGTAGTTCAACCTTTCTGTGCTTGATTGTTTTAGTTCAGCCTTTCTGTGCTTGATTGTTTTAGTTCAACCTTTCTCTGCTTGATTGTTTTAGTTCAACCTTGCTGTGCTTGTTTGTTTTTAGTTCAACCTTTCTGTGCTTGATTGTTTTAGTTCAACCTATCTGTGCTTGATTGTTTTAGTTCAACCTTTCTGTGCGTCATTTTCCATTGTTATGGGAGTAAAAGTTACCCTACTTGTTTACTGTTTATTGTTTACTCTTCCCTGCCTCACTTCTTTCTTAATTTGATTGTTTCAGTTCAGCTTTTCTGTGGTTGATTGTTTTAGTTCAACCCTTGCTGTGCTTCATTGTTTTAGTTCAACCTTGCTGTGCTTGATTGTTTTAGTTCAACCTGTCTGTGCTTGATTGTTTTAGGTCAACCTTTCTGTGCTTGATTGTTTTAGTTCAACCTGTCTGTGCTTGATTGTTTTAGGTCAACCTTTCTGTGCTTGGTTGTTTTAGTTCAACCTTCCTGTGCTTGATGTGTTTTAGTTCAACCTTTCTGTGCTTGATTGTTTTAGTTCAACCTTGCTGTGCTTGATTGTTTTAGTTCAACCTTGCTGTGCTTGATTGTTTTAGTTCAACCTTTCTGTGCTCGATTGTTTTAGTTCAACCTTGCTGTGTAGTTCAACCTTGCTGTGCTCGACTGTTTTAGTTCAACCTTTCTGTGCTTGATTGTTTTAGTTCAACCTTGCTGTGCTTTATTGTTTTAGTTCAACCTTGCTGTGCTTGATTTGTTTTTAGTTCACCTTGCTGTGTTTGATTGTTTTAGTTCAACCTTGCTGTGCTTGATTTGTTTTAGTTCAACCTTGCTGTGTTTGATTGTTTTAGTTCAACCTTGCTGTGTTTGATTGTTTTAGTTCAACCTTGCTGTGCTTTTATTTGCATTTCTGTTTCCTTCTTCCTTTCTTTTCATTCCTCCTCTCATTTTCTCTTATCTTCACCCATTTCAATCTGTCTTTCACTACCTCCTTCCTTCCTTCCTTTTTCTTCTGTTCTTTTCTCCTGTTAGTTTTTTTCATCCCCCCCCCACCCCCATTTCCCCTTCCTTTCATTTTCTCCTTAAAAAAAAAAAAACTACACTTTATAATCTTAACATTTAACACGTGAAAAAGTACGGGAATATATAAGTAAACTCTGGACAGAAGAAAGGGGATAAAAAAAAAAAAAATCAGAAAAAAGAGCAGTATGAACAAATCGAAAATACGCATACACACACACACACGAAAGAAGAATATAGTGACTGCCGCCATTTCTACAAAAAATTACGTATCATTCTAAATACATTGATGGTATCTTATATATTTTCTCCTTTTTTCGTTCTTTTCCATAATTTACCGAGTGATGACCAGATTTTAAATCAAGTTTTGTTTTAATGTTTTATATGCTACTCCCAGACAGTCGAAGGTACAACAGATTAATTAAACACCGTGTCCGGTCGTTCAAAGTCAGTGTGTGTCATAGTGATGAAGCTCAGAGTTGTCTCCCTTAGCCTCCCCCCTCCTCTATTCTGTGTGTGTAGGCGTATGTGTGTGTGTGTGTGTGTGTGTGTGTGTGTGTGTGTGTGTGTGAGAGAGAGAGAGAGAGAGAGAGAGAGGAGGGTGTATATGTAGAGAGAGATAGGTATATATATATATATGTGTGTGTGTGTGTGTGTGTGTGTGTGAGAGAGAGAGAGAGAGAGAGAGAGAGAGAGAGAGAGAGTATGTGTGCGTGAGAGAGAGAGAGAGGGTGTGTGTGTGAGTGTGTGTGTGTGTGTGTGTGTGTGTGTGTGTGTGTGTGTGTGTGTGTGTGTGTGTGTGTGTGTGTGTGAGAGAGAGAGAGAGAGAGAGAGAGAGAGAGAGAGAGAGAGAGAGAGAGAGAGGGGAGAGAGTGTAGTGTGTGTGTGTGTGTGTGTGCGTATATATATATATATGTGTGTGTGTGTGTGTGTGTGTGTGTGTGTGTGTGTGTGTGTGTGGTGTGTGTGTGTGTGTGTGTGAGAGAGAGAGAGAGAGAGAGAGAGAGAGAGAGTGTGTGTGTGTGTGTGTGTGTGTGTGTGTGTGTGTTGGGGGATGAGATTGTGTGTGTGTGTGTGTGTGCGTATGCGTGAGAGAGTGAGAGAGAGAGAGAGAGAGAGAGAGAGAGAGAGAGAGAGAGAGAGAGAGAGAGAGAGAGAGAAGAGAGAGTGTGTGTGTGTGTGTGGTGTGTGTGTGTGTGTGTGAGAGAGAGAGAGAGAGAGAGAGAGAGAGTGTGAGTGCGTGTGCGTCAGCGTGCAAGCGCGCTGCGCCTGCAGTTGTCACAGAATCTGATCAAATCGGCCTCAATCGATCCATTAACGATCAACATGCCACTCTCCACCCTCCCCTCCCCTCCCCTCCTCCTCCTCACCACCTTCCCGGTTCCAGTTTCCCTCACCCCCAACCCATCCCCTCTTTATTACTTTTTTTTTTCTTGTCAAAGGCGGCAGCTTGTTGACGGAGAATTGTTTTGTTTGTGGGACCGTTGTTCTGGTGCCAGGGAGGGAGTTCCCGGCTTGCAACCCACGCACAGGCTGGAAGGCAACGCGCCCTGCTGGGTGGACGAACGGGGTTGCTAATTTGTCGGGCCACGGAATTGTAAGCAAGTCTTCACAGAGAGAGAGAGAGAGAGAGAGAGAGAGAGAGAGAGGGAGAGGGAGGGAGACAGAAAGAGGCAGAGACAGAGAGACAGCGAGAGAGAGAGATGGGGGGGAGGGGGAGAGAGGGGGGAGACAGAAATAGGAGACAGAGAGAGACAGCGAGAGAGAGAGAGAGAGAGAGAGAGAGGGAGGAGAGAGAGAGAGAGGAGGAGAGAGAGAGAGAGAGTCAGAGAGAGAGAGAGAGAGAGAGAGAGAGAGAGAGAGAGAGGCAAGAGGCAATACGTATAGAAACATATACGTAAACGGACATATACGTGTTCAAAGGTGCGCGCGCGCGCGCGCGCGCACACACACACACTTTAAACACGTGTTCGTCCGTTTACGTTATGTTTTTTTTTTTTATACGTCAATGCCTTTACGTATTTATTTGTCTTTCATTTGATGTCATCAGTCTTTAAGACGGTCTGAGGTCGAAACGTCGAAGAATTTTTTTTTCTTCTATTGTTTAAATCTTCTGAGCATCCTAAAAGATAGTTCGTATTGTTGACACAGATCAGCAGTCAAAAATCGTTTGAAAGGAGAGAAGAGAAGAAGAAGAAGAAGACAGAAGTAGCATTACGGATGCCGAAATTCTCTCTGGAAACGGGTCTGGAGTAAAGCGTGTAATGGCGGTATCCGATATTATGCATTTTTTTTTTTTTTCATTTCTTTTCTTTCCTTCCTTTTTTTTTCTTCTTAAATCGGTTTCGAAGAAATAATTGCAATCAAACGTACTTCGATTTGCGGAGAAAAGAAAACCACCGCCACCATCCCACCGTCCGTGTGGCGACAGTCTGATATAATGTTGCTTTGCGACGGTGTCGATGTTCCGTCGTGACGTTCACACGTTCCTGTCGCCAATGCTCAGTCAAGTCATGTTCTTATTAACAGGAGCACTTCAGTGCTTGCGGGACAAGGTAACGCTAGAACGGTGTACAAAACTGGGGCCGGAATAGCTCAGTCGGTAGAGCGCCGGACTCTAATCTAAGGGTTGCGGGTTCGAATCTCCGCCGGGTCGTTTCGGTACAGGGGGGATTTTTCCTCGGAGGTAACATTGGTTCTGACTCCATTTCCCATACAGTCCTTCGAATGAGACTATAAACCGAGGCTCCGTATGCGAACGCACGCATAACATCTTGCACACATTTAAAATCCCATCACCAACTTTCGGAAGAGGCCAGTTTGGACGTTGGTATGGATGACACGTTATATATAACATGCACCTTCCCCGAAGATGGAGTATGGCTACTTTAAAGGCGGGATTAAAACAAACAAACAAACAAACAAAAAACAAAACAAAAAAAAAACAACAACAACGGTCATACACACAAAACTCCACACCCTTTGTTGGGCAGATGTCTATACAGGGAGTGTCTGCAGGAGTATTACCCTGCGTACGCAGAAGAAGAAGGTGTACAAAATTAAACATCCTGGACTCGCGTACATAACCAAGACATGTGTCTTCATCAAGATTGTACGGAATGCAATGTATTATGATGTCATAATGTATATGATTTGCTAAATTGCTAGCAGTATACGTATGTGTATGTGTTAGACAAAAACTCTTTTTTGTACTGTGTTGTTCTAAATTGTATTGTACTCTGTTATTGTGTTTCGTTTTTCTGTGTGTATTGCTATTCTGTACTGTTTTTGTGTTGTATGGTAATGTAAGTATTGTGTTTTTAGTAGTGCACTGTAGTATTGTGCATTCTTTTACACCATTTAAACTTTATTTTGCATTGTATTTATCTTGTGTCATGTTTTTGAATATGCAATGTTTGTATTGGATACTTCGCATAGCACTGCATGGCATCATATTGTATTGAGTTTAAAAAAAAAAAGTGTTATTCAAAATATGAAGAAGAAGAAAAAAAAAAAAGACATGTCTTCAACTACATGATCGATCTGAGGCGAAATACTGCTTCTTGTCCCGCCGACAGTGACAACAGTAATCAGAGGGGAACTAGGGAGAGCGCAGAACTCTGTCACCGTCCGACGCCCTTTGAGACACTGCAAGAGTGAAAACAAACCTATCCTCCTCCAGGAGAAGTAATGGTAGACAGGGACTGCGGGAGTTACTTC
>JADBJO010010434.1:0-10000 GCA_016801955.1 Conus betulinus | reverse complement strand
TTAATTCCTCTCCTTCCGCCGCCTTTAAACCTTCCCTGGACTGAATCACGATCCCATTCACTGCTGGGCCGACAGAGAGGGTTTTTTAAGCTAGAGAACTCTCCCTTCACGTGTTGTTCCACCTCAGCGTCAGCTCCGAGGAAACTCTACGCCTTTGGGCAACGGAGAGCCAATGTGGTGTTCTGGAGCCTCATTACCACCCGTGATCCCCCCTCATTACCACCCGTGACCACCCTCATTACCACCCGTGACCCCCCCTCATTACCGCCCGTGACCCCCTCATTACCGCCCGTGACCCCCTCATTACCGCCCGTGACCCCCCTCATTAGCACCCGTGACCCCCCTCATTAGCACCCGTGACCCCCCTCATTACCACCCATGACCCCCCTCATTACCATCCGTGACCCCCTCATTGCCACCCGTGACCCCCTCATTACCACCCTGAACCCCTAATTACCACCCGTGACCCCCCTCATTACCGCCGTGACCCCCCTCATTACCATCCGTGACCCCCTCATTACCGCTCGTGACCCCCCTCATTACCACCCTGACGCCCTCATTACCACCCATGACACCCTCATTACCACCCTGACACCCTCATTACCACCCGTGTCCCCCTCATTACCACCCGAGAACCCCTCATTACCATCCGTGACCTCCCTCATTACCACCGTGACCTCCCTCATTACCACTCGTGACCCCCTCATTACCACCCTGACCCCCCTCATTACCACCCCTGACCCCCCTCATTACCACCCCTGACCCCCCGTCCGTCCCTGGGTATGACTAGCTCTTCCTTTGTCGGAGACAACGAACGATACGAATGGCTTTCCTTGAGAGAGAGAGAGAGAGAGAGAGAGAGAGAGAGAGAGAGAGAGAGAGAGAGAGGAGACAGACAGACAGACAGACAGACAGACAGACAGACAGACAGACAGACGGGCAGGCAGGCAGGCAGGCACGCAGGCAGGCGGGCAGACCGACCGACCGACTGACCGACATTGCTGTTTCATCATTTGATTTGTACATAAATACTCTTCCATTTACATTGAAATATATTTCTCCCGAAAAATAAAGTACCACAGATGACAAACACACCTTTGTCTGTGTCTGGAACGAACGTTTTTGACAGGTCATGAGAGCCTTTAACTATGACAGCAACATATGTTCAATTGAAAAAATAAAAGCCGACTTGCCTAATCCACCCTCATTTTGGTCTGCAGAATTTGTACCACGTACCAAAAGAAGCACCACAACCTCCCACCCCACCCCACTCCGCTTCCACCCCACCTTCTTCAATTACTCAAGCACCTCCCCCCCACCCCCTCCCAAGTCACCACTCTGAACCACCACCAGCCCAATCAGAGCGTTCCCGTCATGGCGGCAGCCATCGTCAGAAGGTTCCAGGAAGCCTTGGAGAGGGACGAGGACACGCGGAAGATGAGGGACATCCTAGGTATGGTTTCCAAGAACGACGTGATGAACTGGACCGACGACAACCGTCTGGACCTGCTCCACCACTGCATCCTCCGGAACAACGCCGAAGCCGTGGAGTTCCTCCTCAAGCAAGGCTACTTCGTCCGGCCCCCACGAACCGGAGCTGAGCCCGTACGTCCACCTGGCTGCCTTCCTGGGCTTCCGGACCACCCTCAACGTCCTGCTCCAGCACCGCCCGGACGACTTCAGAATAGCTCAGCAGCCTCTGCTCGTTCCCCCGGGGTTCCTACAAGGCAGTGGAGGTGGTGGTGGTGGTGGTGGGACGTCGAAGAAGAACCCCAAAGCAGGAGACGCTTCCACCGCCCACCACCAACCACCGCGTCAGTTCGGCAAGTTCTGCAAGAACCTCGGGCAAGACTCCGAGTTCTGGACGTTCAGGGGACGGCAGGAAAGACAGAGCGGAGTCGGTGAGGTCTGGGAACGGTCTGAGTGTGGACGGTTCCAAGCCTGTGTCGCGGACTCCCCTGGACGTGGCTGCGCGAGCTCGGCAGGTGGAGTGCGTGAAGGCGATGTTGTCGGTGTGCGTGCTGAAGGCTCACCCTGATGCTCCCAACAGGGGCTACCTGACCCTGGCCGCTCTGGAGGACTGCCCTTCAGCCGTGGCCCTGCTGCTGGAGGTGGGTTGTGGTGTGTGTGTGTGTGTGTGTGTGTGTGTGTGTGTGTGTGTGTGTGTGTGTGTGTGTGTGTGTGTGTGTGTGTGTGTGTGTGTGTGTGTGTGTGTGTGTGCGTGTGTGTGTGTGCGTGTGCGTGTGTGGAGGGGAAGGTGGGGGGGGGGGGGGGGGGGCGAGGCATGGATGACTGGAGGTTGTGTGTTAGGGGGTAGGGTGGGGTATGTCATGTTGTGTTGATTGCGGATGTTCGCACGTTGTGTGTGTGTGTGTGTGTGTGTGTGTGTGTGTGTGTGTGTGTGTGTGTGTGTGTGTATGTGTGTGTACGTGTGTGTGTGGAGAGGGGGGGGGGGGGGGGGATGAGGCGAGGCGTGGATGACTGGAGGTTGTGTGTTATGGGGTAGGGTGGGATATGTCATGTTGCGTTGCTTGTGGATGTTCGCAGGTTGGGTGGTGTGTGTGTGTGTGTGTGTGTGTGTGTGGTGTGTGTGGTGTGGTGTGGTGTGGTGTGGTGTGGTGTGGTGTCGTGGTGGTGGTGGTGGTGGTGGTGGTGTGTGTGTGTGTGTGTGTGTGTGTGTGTGTGTGTGTGTGTGTGGTGTGGTGGTGTGGTGGTGGTGGTGGTGGTGGGTGTGTGTGTGGTGTGTGTGTGTGCGCGCGCGCGCGCGCGTTTGGATATATGGGGGTGTGTGTGTGTGTGTGCGCGCGTGCATGCAAATGTGCACTGAGAAATCGGTAGAGGGAGTATACGGACGTTTCCATGTGCAAACTAACTGGGTCATAATCCAAGTTAGCATTTCAAAATCGCTTTTAAAAAGTAAACTAATAATTTCCCAGAATTCAGAACACCAAACTACGAATTTCCCATCTCATACCCACTTTAAGCACGAGACAAAGAAACTGCGTGTGTACCGTGAGCACAGGAGCGTAACAGCCTACACCTGTGTCCCCTTGTAACAGCCTGCACCTGTGTCCTCTTGCAACAGCCTACACCTGTGTCCCCTTGTAACAGCCTGCACCTGTGTCCCCTTGTAACAGCCTGCACCTGTGTCCTCTTGCAACAGCCTACACCTGTGTCCTCTTGTAACAGCCTACACCTGGGTCCCCTTGTAACAGCCTACACCTGTGTTCCCTTGAATCAGTGATCGTGGGTTGGACTTTTTGTTCACACCTGCGGATTTTACAATGCCGGCGACATCTGTCACTTTGCACCTAACGTCCATATCTGCCCAGCGTACACTGGAGTTCTTGTTGTCCCGAAGTATTTTCTGTACAGCCGTGTTACAAATGCAGCACATCGCCCACTACAGTTTTCTTGTTACGAATGGCAACGCTGGGCAGGCCTTCGCGGTCGGCTGGGCTGTAAGCAACATTACCTTTACCTTACGTGGGACAGGATTAATCTCTGCAGGGCTCATCACCTGCGTGTGATGGTGTATTTTGTTTTGACGACTTCTCTACAGACCTGAGAGGTTGAGTACACAGTCATACTGAGGATAACCCCCCATACTGCCAGGTACAGGGTAATGAGGAATCTGACTGACTGGCTGGCTAAGGAAGGAGGATAACAACGCCAAGTGGAGCTGGAAGACTCATTCGAAGAAGCCAAGACCATCATAACTGAGAAACAGAAAAACAAGGCTTCAACACCACCCAAACCACACTAATAATAAAATGTTCGCAAACTTATATCCTAGTGACATCGGGAAAAAAACATTTTTTAAGGACGGGGGGGGTGGGGTGTAGCTTTGCTTTTTTTTTTTTTTTTTTTTTTTTTTGGGGGGGGTAGGGGTGGTTCTGTCCTATGAATACTGTAAGAAAACGAAAACATTACCGAATTTCTCCTTCAAATACGAAGCAGACAGATGCTCACTAAGCGAGCTCACAGGTCATAGAATTAGTTGCAAACCAAACTCTTTAATGATTACGTCCCAACATTGGCCAGATTCTATAATACATTGAAAGGAAGGTTCATTTAATTCCCTTCATTTGCTATTACCAAACAAACAAACTGGATTATATCTTTTTCTCACTCTCAGAACGAAAGTGTAACGTGGAGAATTTCTTTCTTTGTTTGTTTTGTGTTAGTTTTATTGTTTTTATCTACACGTAGATCGGCATTGACAGAACCTTTTCTGTCAGAGCATCTGCAGCGGACGTGTTGATTCCCTGGCAGTCAGCTGGTGAGGTTCGCTGACAGAAGACATAACACTGCCGTCAGAGGTGTACCACTCGTCAGATGTGGGACTAGATCACTTCCGTCAGAGGTACAGCAGACTCGTCAGATGTGGGACTAGAACACTGCCGTCAGAGGTGTACCAGAACTGTCAGATGTGGGACTAGAACACTGCCGTCAGAGGTGCACCAGAACTGTCAGATGTGGGACTAGAACACTGCCGTCGTCAGAGGTGTACCAGAACTATCAGATGTGGGACTAGAACACTGCCGTCAGAGGTTGTACCAGAACTGTCAGATGTGGGACTAGAACACTGCCGTCAGAGGTGTACCAGACTCGTCAGATGTGGGACTAGAACACTGCCGTCAGAGGTGTACCAGACTCGTCAGATGTGGGACTAGACCACCCGTCTCAGAGGAGGAATAGCTGACGGGGTGAAGGGCGAAGGGTGAAGGGCTGAAACACAAATAAGGTTCGTGTAAATAACCTGCTTCCCAATTCAACATGTGAATTCTTTCTTTCTCTTTTTTTTTTTTAGGTTTTCCCCTGTAGCCTTCCCAACTATCTATGGCTCACCTGGTAATGACTGGTCAGCGGTGAGGACCCCTTGACAAACGTCCTGACAGGTTCGAGTCTCTAGGCCATCTGCTGGGCTAAAACTGATTCTTTCTTTCCTCCATCCTCCTTGTGAGTGCATACTCAGTGTTCAAAACACATGACCAGCACCTTACCAGCCCTTATTAAACTATCTCTCAGTGGTCACTTTCACCCAGTGACCACCCTTGTTTATTTAATGAGTAATTCTCACAATTATTTGGGGACGCCCGCTACACTAGTCAAGCCACATGAATATTCTTCTCTTTTAGTTGTGGCATGGGGGAAATGATTCATATCACTAGACTATATGTGATGGAGCGTCACATGTCTTGATGTGAGGCTACGTCACATGACAAACACTGCCGTCAGAGGTGTACCAGACTCGTCAGATGTGGGACCAGAACACTGCCGTCAGAAGTGTACCAGAACTGTCAGATGTGGGACTAGAACACTGCCGTCAGAGGTACACCAGACTCGTCAGATGTGAGACCAGAACACTGCCGTCAGAGGTGTACCAGAACTGTCAGATGTGGGACTAGAACACTGCCGTCAGAGGTGCACCAGAAACTGTCAGATGTGGGACCAGAACACTGCCATCAGAGGTGTACCAGACTCGTCAGATGTGGGACTAGAACACTGCCACCAGATGTGCACCAGACTCGTCAGATGTGGGACTAGAGAACACTGCTACCAGATGTGCACCAGACTCGTCAGATGTGGGACTAGAAACGACTCTTAGGAGAGCACAGGCCCCCACCAAGGTGGAACGGATCCTGGATCACCCTTTAAAAAAAATCCCAGACCCGCACCGTGAATCCGCATCAAACTTCAGTCGGTTCGATCTTGGCACATGTTGTGTTGCGTCCTTTCACTAGATTTTGCTTCTATCGGTGGTGTAGCTTTTGTGCATTCTTTGCTGAACGGATCTTACAACCACCCTTGCATTTACCTCGGATCCAGTCCAAAACGAAATGGGTTCTTTTCTTTGAGCAACTTTTCCATCTTTCTCTCCAACGAGTTGCATGTCGGTTCTGTAGTTTTTTTTTTTTTTTTTTTTTGCGTCATTTCAGGGCGGGATTTGTTACAAGAGACGAGGGGCCTTCAAAAGAGGGGCTGGGGAAGATGTTGGTTCTCCTTTCTCCAAACGTCGTGACATCGGGGGGAGGGTGAGGGTGAGAAGGGGAGCTCTCTCCTCTCCCGAAATGCTGGACAAGCGGGAAAAGGAGGAATGGGGCTGGGGCGCGGACAGGCGTGGTTGTAGTCTTCCGATTTCAGCGTCAGTTTCACTTACGGCCGATGTCACGCACACGATTGGGCCGATGACGTTTCTGCCAGCCAGAAGCGGAGAGGAGGGAGGGGGAGCAGTGGTGGGGCGCTGGAGACTTTGAAAGGGGGGTGAGAGGGCTTGTGGGGGTGGGGGGCGCAGGGGAGGCGGGGGGTGGGGGTGGGTGGGGGGGGGGGCTGTTGTTCAGTGCTGAATCTAACCAGCGGATACACAACCAAACAAAGCAGCAGACGCAAATGAGAAAAGTGGTAGACGCGCTTTGTATTAGACCAAAAAAAAAAAAAAAAAGACCAGCAGCAAGAGACTGTCCATCGGTAAATGAATCACAGACTGTGCATGGTATGTGCGAGTTTGTTGGAGGGAAGAAGTACAATGAGAAAGTGTGTGTGTGGGGGGGGGGGGGGGGGGGGGGGGGGGGGGGGGGAACAGGAGGATGGAGGCCCCACTACACAAAAAAAAAGGAAAAAAAAAAAGTTTTACAAAAAAAATGTGCGAAAAACAAATAGAAGGTTGGAGGCGACAGAAAAACAAACAAAAAGCTTAGTGGTAAGTAAACCTACGCAACCTAAAATAACGTCAATTCAAATCCTCTTCAAACAACAAAATCTCTACCTTTCTTTTCAGCAGAACGCAAAGCAGACGA
This sequence comes from Conus betulinus, assembly GCA_016801955.1. Taxonomy (NCBI): domain Eukaryota; kingdom Metazoa; phylum Mollusca; class Gastropoda; order Neogastropoda; family Conidae; genus Conus; species Conus betulinus. Next base: position 3,200 of record JADBJO010010434.1, on the reverse strand, counting down.
CAGCCGACGATTTCAAAGCGGCAGTGGAAAGTGAGCGTGCAGAGGGCGCGGCCCGAGTGTCTGGACTTGCTGCTGAGCAAAGGGCCCGGGAACGTGGATGCCAAGCAACTGTTCAAGCAGATCAACTTCTTCCACGTCCTCTACACCTTCAGCGCCTCCTTCGGCAAAGGCTCGTACGGTCGTTCTGCCGGAAGCGACCCGGGTCTTGATTCGAGAGGTCACGACGTGAACGCCAAACTTCCAACGCCAAACTTCCGCCAGGGACATACCCTCTCTACACGCTCCTGACGCACGCGTTCTGTTACCATGACTACAGCTTCACCGTTACTACGTGGATTGTGTGAGGTTGCTGCTGGAACGAGGCGCTGACCCCAATTTTGATGAGGTGAGTGGCTGTCGATGTTTGGGATGAGTTCATTGACGTAGGCCTTGAAATTCCTTGTGGAAGACACGGCTGCGGAAATCGGTTCTGGCCTGCCTTCACTTCAGAATCCGTGCGTCCATGTCTGTTTGAAGTCGTTTCATTCTCCTGTTTGGCTCTGTGGTTCCAACTGAGTGCCTGTCTTGTAATGTTGGTCGGAAGCTTTGACAGTGTGTGTTATCCGATAGGCCAACATACAGTCTCATTTCTTTTTTGTCTATCTCAATGTTCATAGGATTTTGTTTGGTGGTGTTTGTGATATATTAAGGTAACTGCGAATGCAGACACTTTGTTTGCTTCGCACACGTGTGTGTGGTGTGTGTGTGTGTGTGTGTGTGTGGTGTGTGTGTGCTCGCGCGCGCCGCGCGCGCACACACACACACACACCACACACACACACACCACACCACCCTCACCCTCACAATGCATACACCTACCGACGCCCCCTCACACACGTACGCACACACCCCCGTTCACCCATACACACGCACAACACACTCCCCCCCCCCCCCCCCACCCTCAACCCGCCTTCAACACCCCCCTTCCCTCCCCGAAGACACACCCATCCACACTTTTCAGATTCAGATTCAGATTCAGAAAACTTTATTATCTCTCGTTACAAGAGAAATTACATTGTGACCGCTGCCCTAAAAGTTAAGACAAAAATATTCTATAGTTACAAACGTGACACTGGAAATTAAAATTACTTACAAAACAATAAAAACTGGAAATTAAAAATTACTTACAAACAATAAAACATTTGATCATAGCAACCCCCCCCCCCCCCCCCCCCCCCCCCCCCCCCCCCACCCCATGTTCTCCTTAACAGATTCACTTCGAGAAGCGTCTCCGACAGAAGAAGGGAGCTAACCTCAAGTTCTCCGCCGCCGGGAGGAACCCCTTCTCCTCGGCCCTGCACTGCCTGCTGGAGACGGTGGAGACCTACGCCAGCAACATGGCCTCCAAGGCCCTGGCGGTGCGCTTCGTGGAGGAGTGCGCTGAGGTCCTGGTGCATCAAGAGAGCTGATGTGTCCAAGGTAGTGAGACGGGAGGGAGAGAGAGAGAGAGAGAGAGAGAGAGAGAGAGCCGAGAGAGAGAGAGAAAGAGAGAGGAAAGAGAGAGAGCAGAGAGAGAGTGAGAGAGAGAGGAGAGAGAGAGAGAGAGAGAGAGAGAGAGCGAGTGAGAGGACAGAGCGACAGAGACAGACAGACAGAGAGACAGGACAGAGAGAGAAGAGGGGGGGGGGGGGAGGTAGGGAGGGAGAGAGAGAGGGGAGAAGAAGAGCGAAAGAGAGGAGAGAGAGGGGGGGGGGGGGGAGGGAAGGGAGGAAGAGGAGAGAGAGGGAAGAGAGGAGAGAGAGAGAGAGAGAGATGGAGGTAGGGAGGGAGAAAGGGGAAAAGGGGGAAAGAGAGGGGGGTAGGGAGGGAAAAGAGAGAGGGGGAAGAGAGGAGAGAGAGAGAGAGAGAGAGAGAGAGAGAGAGAGAGAGAGAGAGAGAGATGATGGAGGTAAGGAGGGGGAGGGCGAGAGGGAGAGGAAGGAAGAGGGAGAGAGGGGGAGAGAAGCAGAAGGAGACAGAGAGTGTGTGTGGGGGGGAGAGGAGGTAGGTAAGGAAGGGAGGGCGAGAGGGAGAGGCAAGAAAGCGAGAGATAGGGGGGAGAAGGAAGAAGAAGAAGAAAGAAGACAGAGAGAGAGAGATGAGGAGAGAGAGAGAGGAGAGAGAGAGAGAGAGAAGAAGGGGGTGGGTGGAAGATGGAAGAAGACACCACGCACGCACGCACGCACGCGCGCCTGCACGCACGCACACACGCGTCGCACGCACGCACGCACGCACGCACGCACGCACGCACGCACGCACGCTCGCGCGCGCGCGCGCACACACACACACACACACACAGGGAGTGGGTGTGTGTGTGTGTGTTTTGTGTGTGTGTGTGTGTGTGTTGTGTTGTGTGAACTAGAGAGAGAGAGAGAGGGAGAGAGAGAGAGAGAGAGAGAGAGAGAGAGAGAGAAGAGAGAGAGATGGTAATGTGGATACGGGAAAGTGTGTAGGTGGGTGAGGGGAAGACTGGGACAGGTACGGTGGGCAAAGCTACCTAAGAGACAAATGTAACCTTCGGTCACATTAATTACGTACACGCTCATACAACAATATCCACAAGGCACAAGCCTGTGTTTACTTAGGGGCAATATTTGATGACACGGATAAACATGTGTGTGTCGTCTTCTTCAAATTCTCTTCATTTTATACTTTTAATCTTCATCATCTCTTTGTCATTCTAGTTTACAATGTGAGTGAGCGAGTGATGTGTGGTGTGTGTGTGTGTGTGGTGTGTGTGTGTGTGTGTGTGTGTGGTGCATGGGTGGTGTGTGCGCGCGCGCGCGCGCGCGTGTGTGTGTGGGTGTGTGTGTGTGCGTGCGGCGTGCGTGACGTGCGTGCGTGCGTGCGTGTGGTGTGTGTGTGTGCGTGTTTGAGCACTGCCGCTACTTGTGAGTACTTGCATGTCTGTCTGCCGTGCCTGCCTGCATGTCTGTCTGTATGTCTGTCTGTTTGTGTCCCTGTGTATCAGTGTCCATATCAGACACAGACATGACAACATATTCAGCTTCCAACACCCCCCACCCACCCCTCAATTTCCTACCTACCTGTCTTAATTTCTCTTCTGCTGCTCAAACGTATCTGCCTCCACCACAACAACACCACAACCCACTTCATATCATCATCATAATCTTCTCGTCGTCGTCGTCGCGTCGTCCTCCTATCATCATCATCATCGCCAC
>JADBJO010010433.1:25000-55000 GCA_016801955.1 Conus betulinus | reverse complement strand
TTTTGACTTCATCACAAAGTGTTTCTCAGCAAGCTAGAGCCAGAGATGGTTTGCATTTAGTCTGTCTGAACAGCTCAAAGATGTAGTTTATTCAGAAAAAAAAAAAAGAAAGAAAAAGAAAAAAAAACATTAAGCGCAGTTTTCATACCTGGTTCCAACTGAGAAAGACTTCGTACCATTGTATTATATATATATCTATATATTGTATATATATATATATAAACATATATAAGCAAAATTATGTATATAAATATGTGATCCCTTTTGCGTTAATTTTTATTTACATATATATTTATTTAATCAATCATCATGAACTTTCTTACTGGTGGTTTTTATTGTTTGTTTGGTTTGGTTTGGTTTGGTTTACTTGGGTTTTGTTTTCTTTCTTTTATTTTGTTTGTGTTGTTTTGAATTCTGTCTGTAAAAACACTCCACCTTGTGAGTTTCTTCCACTGATCTACAAACACAGACACAGATTATCAACGCCCATTTTGTTTTCAGCCCCTTGTCCTATAGCCCCAGGTGCCGCCGTGGTTGAGTGGGTAAGACACTTAATTGCAATCGAACAGATTCATGGGTCACGAGTTCGAATCCCCCGCTTGGTGTTGTGTCTCTGGGAAAGACTTGACTCCAATATTCCTGACTCCACCCTGGCAAAATAGGTACCTCACTTCGGCTGTGATAAGGTTAATTGATGGAAATAGGGATAGGCAAAAGCTTTCCGGTACTGCGCCTTAGACACAGTGGTTAATTCATTGTCTCTTTGGCGGAAGCGACTATGGGAATCGTTAACCCTTGCTCCAGGTGTCCGAGTAGATGACAGTATAAAATTGACTTTTGACAAAGTACGACTCAAGCATGTTTTACCTGGTCCAGGAGGGGCTTAGATAAATGTTTTCCCAGCAGGGAAGGGTGCATTGTGTTGGAATACCCCATATACACCACAGCACATCTGTTTGAACAGATGCTTTCCAACTACATAGCCCAGTACCTGGTGAAGCTTTAGATGCATGCTCAATATTTTCATCCTAACCATACTCCATCAAATACTGTCACGAATTGTGGACCTTTCTTATGTGTATTTGATGTTGTGCATGCGTTCACACACAGGACCTTGGTTTATAGTCCCATCCGAAGATTCAGAACAAATATTGACTTCCAGTAACAAATGAATGGCTTCAATGGGAAGTCAGACTCCGATTATTAGATCATGAAGCCAACGTGAAAAGAACCATTCTGACCTGATTTGGACAGCATCATGTTAAAGTGTATACCCCTTCTCTCTCTCTCTCTCTCTCTCCAGAAAAAAAAAACTTAAAAAAGCAACATCAAGTGAACTTCATAACAGGGTTTAATGGAAAATCAAGGTAACTATTCAAACTCCAGTTCTTGTTGTTTGCAAATATTGTCCAAATTGTACATTAAAAACAATGCTGAATCAAAAATATTTAAAATTTTTCATAATTAGGTGGATTGGGAGGGGGGGGGGGGGGGGGGGGGGGGGGGGGGGGGGAGAGAGACAGAGGAATCATTCTGCTTATATCTTCATTGAAAAACATCTCAAGTTACATTCAAAAGAAAAGATGCATTATATTTAAATTTCAAAATAATAAAAAAATGACATTCAAAAGAAACGATGCATTATATTTCAAAAATAATGATAAGTCTGCTTATCTCTTCACAGAAAAAGCATTTGAGTTACATATAATGATTAGTCTGTTTATCTCTTCACAGAAAAACATCTGAGTTACATATTATATTAATTAGTCTGCTTATCTCTTCACAGAAAAAACATCTGAGTTATATATATTGATTAGTCTGCTTATCTCTTCACAGAAAAAAACATCTGAGTAATATATATTGAGTAGTCTGCTAATCTCTTCACAAAAAAAAACATCTGAGTAACATTCAAAAGAAATGATGCAATATATTTCCAAACAATATCCAGTCTGCTTATCTCTTCATTGTAAAGTATTGGCGTTATATTCAAAAGACATACATATATTTCAAATGATTATACTAAAATACATGTTAAAAAAATTACTTCTTCAATATATGAGGCTTACAATACATCAAACCGATTCAAACAAATATGAAAATATTCTTACCCAATTTAACGCAGCAAAATAATTCAAACAAATGAAAAAATATTTTACTCAATAGCTAACAACTTGCTTCTGCAGAAACCTTGACAAGTGATAAAAGACCACTAAATGGATCAACAGGGTGACACTTCCCCCCCATTTTCAAAGACTGATCTCACAGTCTTTTATCCCATACAATCTTTTTTTTTTTCCAGTCTTTTCTGCAAAGTATAAGGAGGTATCGAGTATTTTGTACTATTTGTATAATTTCAGTGCTTGTGGGCGATATTTCATTTTAATATGCGCTGGTATAGGAATAAGTTCCAAAGTCTTTTCATGCCGTAGAGGGCAGGTGAAAGTGCATTCACTATGTCATTGTCAGAGATATCATTTTCCTTCAGAGCATAATTGAGTAAAACAGGAAAATCCACACTGTCTGAATCGTTGTCACTTTTAAATACAATGTCATTGTTAACTGAAGACACAGAGTCCCTGTTCGAATTAATTTCATCTGCATCTGAAGATTCACTCTCATCTGAAGAATTTGGTTCCCATGAAGCTTCTGATGAAACTGGCTCCGAGTCCAAGGAGTCTTCCAACAAATTTGCTTCCCTGAAACAAAACAGTAAACTAGATAATTAACTTAGCCATTTGTTACATTCTCTCTTTCTCTCTCTCTCTCTCTCTCTCTATATATATATATATATAGGTAGAATTTTATAAAATTTTTGAACAGTGCAAACTCTCCTTTACTTACCTTTTAAGTACTTGGCGTTAATTTTAAAGCGTCAATTTAAAAACTAATGTCCTGAACATGGGATCTGGCAAGTGGTGATAGGTCATGATCTTCCATTGACAGTGGTTTAGTGTGTCAATCCTTAGACCATGAGTTTAGAGGCTCAGATCCAACTCAGGACTGTTTTTTCTTAATGAAAAAAAAAAATCAGTTCTCATAAATAATGTCACTGCAGTCATTCTTCACAACAAAAAACTGTTCTTTTTTTTCTATATTTTTTGTATAAAGAGGCAATATATTCAGAATTGGCCGGGGGTAGGGAAGGGGGAACAAGGGGTTTTACCCCCCCCCCCCCCTTACATTGTGTGTGTGTGTGTGTTTTTTTTAAATCATGGTAAAATTGGGTGTAAATGCTATACAAAATAGAGTTGGCATTTTTTTAAAAACACCTAAATTTGCAGTCAATTCTTTTTAGCAGCAATTTGTGCCTTACTGAAAGAAAAAAGTTAAAAAGAAATAATAAGCAATGAACACAATATGAAAGAGAACAGAAGGGTTATTGTACCCTGAAATTTCAGGTAAAAAAGCTAGTATGCTAAATATTGTGAAATGGCCAGGCAACTAAACAAATTCAGTTAAAACAGCTGCAAAGCGGGCTTGCTTTTGTTATTAGGTGGAGGGAAAGGGAGGGGGGGGGGGGGGGGGGGGGGGGGGGGCGAGCGCATGGACACTTTATTTTCTTTTTTTTTTCAACGGAAAAAAAAATCTAGGTGTAAATGCTAGTATAAAAATAAATACTATGACAGGAGGAAAGTAGCTGATTACAAATCAAGATACACGGTAACACATACTGAAGACCCCACTTTTAGACTTCTGTCACACCGACACACATACCTTTAACTGATAAATTAACAAAACCGATTATCTGTAACTCCATCTGATGCCTGACAATAACAACAGAAGTTCTTTAGAGACAATGAAAACTGAAGGAATATAAAGTAAAAAAGGGAGGAAATATAGTAATATCCTGAAAAAACATTTAACCAAAACTTACCCACAGAACTGAGGTGGTGCTGAAATGCTGGCAGTCTCTTCTATCCTGCTGATCTCAGGTTCTGCTTACCTGACCTGAAAAAAACCCACAAGAAGTATGTTGAATGTTTAATGTTCACATTATCTGGGTGCAAGATAAAGATGTACAGATAACCCAACTTTTAGGTATCTGTCATACACAGACACACACTCAGGAATCCTTCAATATGAAATAGCATTTGCATTTATGATCACCGAGCCACATTTGAGGATGATAGTAGTAGTCATCACTGTAAAGATAATGCCAATTCTAGTGTTTTTCATTTAGTTTGTCTTTAAGTGAAGGTCACACACAATGTATATTCTGTTAGGTCATGTCAGACACCACAACTGTGTCAAGTTTGGTGTCAGTACTTTTCATAGTTTCTAAGAAGCTCTAAGCAAAGGGCAACCAGTGGGACAGATGTTCAAACAAGGGAGTAACTTTACATAGTCTTACTTTGTTAATACGTTCGAGCTAAAAATTAAGGGTGGTTTTTTTTTTTTTTTTACATGATTTTTTTTGTGTGTGTGTGTGTGTGCTACAAAAAGAAGGGGTGAAGGGGGTGAGAAGTAGTTGTACCAAAAAAAAAAAAAAGTATCAAAACTACCTTAGCTAATGAGGTGAAGTGATATGCTAGCAGTATACTCCCTGCCATCCACCCTGTCAGGCTTTGCTTTACCAAACGTAAGGAAAGAACAAAAAGTATATGTAATGTTTACAACCCACATTTTAAACATATTGTAGTCGGTGGTCGAGTGGTGGTGGTTGTGGCTCATTCACTCAAGGGAACAATCAGGGACTAGAGTCTGATCGGTGTTTATTTACTACAATACACCCAGCAGGGGAGCAAGCCTGTACAGACACATGCAAAGGAAAACAGCTTCTTAGCAAACAGTAAATGTAGGAGACAATAGTTGTCAAAATCAAATTACCTACATTTTACAATGGATACTGGGCTTGCGCATACCTATCCAATTCATTTTCTTTCTTTACAAATTATAATCTACATAGTCATTTATCATACCAAGGGTAAAAAAAACAAAAATGAAATTACCAAACCCAAGTGGGCAAACTCATACATCAACATAGAGAGAAAGAGAGAGAGAAAGAAAGAGGGAAAGTCCCTTTTTCCCTTAAAAGTCTGGATCAGAAATACTCAGTGAGTAGACCAAGCAAACATGTAAAGAAAATTTCAACTTTGCCATAATATCATGGCTTCAGTCACCACTCTGCCTAAGACAGTTGAAGCCAATTTCAATGCTCTACCACTTTTCCCCATGACTTTACAACCTGGTTCTCAATGTGGGGCTGGTAAAATTTGCTGATTTTCTCATGATCATTTAATCGTGGAATGCCTTGCATAAGTTGCAACAATCCCCAAATTGAAATTTTCCAAAGAAATTTACAAAATTAGGTCTCTTCCCAGCCAGGATTAGATCAATTTCCCAAGCAAAAATATTAAACACTACTAACAAAAATGAATTCAATTATTTACCACAGTTATTACCATACTGAGCCATGTATCAGAGCTACCTTCAAAAGATCTTGTGGATAAGAATTCTTGCTTAACTAGCTACAGTGTGACTTAGTGATTATGCTGAAGTATCGCCCTAATCATTATTCCCGCACAAAAACTACACAAGAAGAAAGGATAAAAAAAGGAAAGAAAATTCAATGTTCAAGGTTGACTGGAAACACAGAGAAAAAAAGTTAGTTTACTCTTTAGTGAAGAATCCACTTTAGATCATTATTTCAAGGTTGACTGGAAAATTTTTGGTTAAAAAGTTAGTTTACTCTTTAGTGAAGAATCCACTTTAGACATTTCTCGGGCCTGGAAAAATTTTGACGTCAACCCTGTACAACAATGTTGCAAAATCTGCTGAGGAAAGTTCTGCCCGGTCCCATACTTTTGTCAAATGTTACTTAAGTCTTTCAACAATAAATTGGCAAGTACATTAGTCCACCCAATCCTTTAGATGGCTGGATAATTTTACATCTCCCTTCCAATGCAGAGATGGTAATGATGAGAAAAACAAAGAGTGAGCAGCAAGGCTAGCACATGGCAGTTCAGAACTGAAGGCTGGAAACAAAGAGTTTGGGTAGCAAGGCTAGCACATGGCAGTTCAGAACTGAAGGCTTGAAACAAGAGTTTGGGGTAGCAAGGCTAGCATGTGGCAATTCAGAAACTTAGAAGCTTGAAAGGTTTGCACCCACAAAACTGCAACTTGTACAAAATATTCAGGGTAAAGTGTTCGAAGATCAATCAAAGAAAAAAAAACTTTTCAAAGTCTACAATTCCATACAACTTACTAACCATTTACGGCACTGTGTGTGGCCTCTCTGATGTCGTCGGGTCTACGCCAGGCTTCAAAATGCCGGTTTTCCGTTCGACAAAGCTTTTTTGTTCAGGCACGGACCACGACTTCCGGTTTTGTGGCTATACGCACGCCGGTGTAAATTTACACTTGTACGCACCCTATAACACATATAATACTCTCTCTTTCTCTCTCACTCTTTTTAAAGCCGAGATTTAACTGAAACGGGAAAAAAACAAGACTTCAGATTTACACACACATTACCAGGGTTCAAAGTATTTGTCTACTGTACACCCTTGTCCTTTCTAGAATTTGCAATAATGTACAGATGCAGTCTTTGCCCTCCAACAACTCCATGAGAAAGCAGTTAAATATGTGAGAAAGCAGTTAAATATTTGAGAAAGCAGTTAAATATGAGAAAGCAGTTAAATATGTGAGAAAGCAGTTAAATACAACATAGAGCAGCACCTAGTCTTTGTAGACCAAGAAAAGACCTCTGACTGTGTCAACAGAGTAAACCTGTGGAAAATCTCAACAGTACCCTGTAAAGGGCCAGCTACTTGACAACCTCAGGGCTATGTATGAGTAATCAAGCAGTAACCATGCAGTCCACACACCAAATGGAATGGCAGAGTGGTTCCAAGCAACATGTGAAGTGAGGCAGCGTTGTGTGTTGTCGCCAATTTTGTTCATCATCTATATGAACAAAATAACTAAAAAGGTGAACCTAGACATGGAGGCACTTAATGATCTTCTCTCTGCTGACAACCAGAGTCTGATAAAAGAGGAAAAGAAGAAACTTCAAGATGACATCAACAACCTCAATGAAACATGTGAAGATTACGACATGCCCATCAGCGTCGAAAAAACTGGTCATGACAGTAAGCAGAACTCCAGTAACCACTGATATCAAAATCAACGAAACCTCTCTACAACAGACAGAGGAATTTAAGTACCTTGGAAGCATCTTCACAGAAGACAGGCCAGTAGACACAGAAACTGAGACATAAGTGCCAAAACAACTCCAACTATCAACAAGCACCCCTCCTGACACACCCTTGTATACCAATGCGCACAAAAGCCGAACTGATAAACACCGTCTTCCTATCTACCCTGACATACCAATGCCAGACATAGTTTCTCACAAAAGCCCTGGAGAGAAAGATTACCACATGTGAAAAGAGATGCCTCCGGAGAGCTTTCAAAACCAGAATCTATATGATCAGAAATGATGTATTAGAGGAATGGTATGTGCAACTACAGTCATCAAGCACACAGAGGGCCAGCGAACCAAGTGGTTTGACCATCTAGTCAGGATGGGCCCAAACCAGCCTGCATCACGAGCATACAACATCCAGTAGTCTGGAGTCAGGGCAAAAGGAAGGCCAAGCAGATGCTGTATTGACTCTGTCAGACACCCTCTACATAGACCCAAGACCTAATCATCACAGAGGCATCCATCTCATCAAGCCCTAGACTGCCGTCTTCACCTACCCACAACGTCTAACAGCAGAAGTGAATGCTATAGTAAGACATTTGTTTCCTCGGCAAAGCTAGATGTAAATGGCAGTATAAAGTAAAATACTATTAAAAAAAGGGGAAAAGTACAGAAATCTATAGGGAAACTTCACTTTATGGCATATGTCGCCAACAAACACACTATTACTTGCTCTCTCTCACTCTCCCTCTTCCTAACTCCCTTGCTCTTAAGAAAAATGAAATGTACATAATTCAACTAATGCTGAATGACCTCAAATTTAGACACATTATCAGAGTGCAAGGAAAAAGACAGAAGACCCCACTTTAGGCATTTGTCACACACATAACATACTTTCTCTTCCATCAATATGAATACAATTTGCATATACACTTTTCCATCAATATGAATACAATTTGCATATACACAACCCCTCTTTAGGCATTTGCCACACACATAACGTACTTTCTCCTACTTCAATATGAATACAATCTGTATATATACACACAACCCCACTTTCAGGCATTTGTCACACACGCAACATACTTTCTCTTCCTTCAATATGAATACAATTTGTATATACACAACCCCACTTTTAGGCATTTATCACACACCTTATATACTTTCTCTTACTTCAATATGCGTACAATTTGTATATACACAACCCCACTTTCAGGCATTTGTCACACCACCACATTTGTCAGGCACATACTTTCTCTTACTTCAATATGAATACATACACAACTGCTAAATTAACCAAATTAATTATCTATAGCTGCGTTTAATAACTCATAATAATAAGCTGAAATAATACACAAATATAAAATACTAAGAAAGAAAATGAAGGTGGTTTACCCTGAAAAGTACTCAAGGGAGATATCAAATGAAATGACAAGCTGGTCTCAAAAAACTTTTATTGTAACCTTCAAACTAAATCTATGTAGTTATTCCAGTTGAATATTCTCTCTATTACAAGAAAATCAACTTTTTTTTTTTTTTTTTGGCTGTCCCAACCTCTGCACCACCTCAGTGGCAGTGCACCCACGCCGCTCATTCCGACACCCTGTCCACAGCCACAGCCCAGCAGGCCCTGCCGCAGCCCCAGCACTGGCAATCCACAGGGAACAGTCAATGTCAAGTCGTTAAAAGGCAACCCACTGGAGGAGACACTGCACTGCTACCGAGTCACTTCGGTGGTGTTCAGTCACGCCTGTTCTTATCTAACATACGCAGGACACCACCTACTAAGCCCCCTACTGACGACAATAATTACTTAGTCGCGGAGCCGGCATGAGTGAGCTTTCCCTTCGGAGGGCGCCATCGCCACCATGTCCGTCCAATGACAGCCCCCATGGACTCGCCGATACTGGTGACCCCGACGGAATCAAACCAAGGCCATAGACATGGAGAGGACATCGAAACTGAGGTCACCATGAGAGCAGGCATGAAGGACCACAGAATTTGCGACTTTTTTTATGCTGATCGATGAGAATGAGGATGAATAAGATGATGCTATGGATTTCCATTTCGGTCTGAGACTACATGACAGGGCTGTACTCTACTCAACCAGGCCCGAGAGATACAGGCACCTGCAGTGTTGGTTAGGAAATTTGAGCAACACTCTCAGAAACGCATCCATTAAGCGGATGAAACTGGACTGTGTGGTCCCAGTCTTCCCAACTGAGCCCGTAGCAAACTCAACTCTGGGTAGGAGCCGGTTGGGGCAGAAAAACTCACATGACTCCAGCCGGGAGTCCGCGATGCTAACCACTTTGCCACAGCAGCTGGTTAAAATCAACGTTAACTGTGCAAAATTACTGACAGCTGTAAGCTGCCATATGAGAAAGGGACACAATTATCATATGATCTCTACATGACCAAAACCACAAAAGACAGGAAGTGATGTAAGACTCTCACTATTTCAAAATGCCACAGTGTAAAGCCTTTGGCTGCTTCAACAAACAAGGCAAAGCACCAGGTGTTTTCTTAATTTTCTAAATCTGCGCAAGTTTGCAGAACAGTGTTAAAAAAAAAAAACGTATGGTTAAACAATTTGAAACATGGACAACTTCGGAGACATGTCAAGGGTTATGCAAGGAACGCCAGACTCACACAACTTGTGAAGACAACAAACCTTGTTCTGAATAGACTTTGTCATTGACTTCTTTCGTCAGGAATATGGCAGCTCCATGAACGATCGTTTTTCAACTTTTACAAATTAATCTTAAAATGCCAGTTCACATATATTTTTAAGTGCAGTGAATGGCTTATCTTTCCATACCTATCATTATGAACCAACTTGTCATTTCCCTTGATGTCCCCTTTAACTTAAAACATACCGAAGGAACTGAGATGAAGATGATGTGCTGACAATATTCTCTATCTGGATGATCTTGTCAGGTTCTGTTTTCTCCAACATGACCCCCCTAAAAAAAATTGATAAGATGCACATATAATGTTTACATCTCACATTTCAGTTGAAACATTTTGTGCTGACACTCAGATCTCTCTCACTCTCCTTCCCTCTCTTCCCAACTCCCTTGCTCGTTGGAAAACATGATCTGAGTGGAAGATTAGATATATATAAAAAATAAAAAAAATAGACCTCTCATTTACAACCCCACTTTTAGGCTTTTGTTTCACATTGACTTATACTCTCCAGAATACTTCAATATGAAATACCACTTCCATATATACAGCATGACCCCTTTTAGAGCATTCTTTAAGCATCTACCTTTCTTTTTAAGACCACTTTTTCAAGTAACATTGACTTTCTTTTTTATTTTAGATTTCTTGAGCAATCATCTTCTTTAGATTTTCCCTGACCCAAAGTGGGGGGAGGGGGGGGGGGGGGGGGTGGGAGGGTGTCACTAAGAAGGGATCTACTGTAAACAGCAGCTAAGCTTACAAGATCAGCTACTGCCTGATATGATTTTTTTAATGAAGAAAAATGAAATAAATTACGACTTGGGAACAAGTGGTTGTAACTTGAAAAAGATTTCTCGAAAACATATGTACACGACAGCAACATCTGTGATAAATTTCACTTTTTTTTTTAAATGAGGTATAGAGTACAACACTATGAAAGGGGGAAAAAATGGTTATAGCCGAAAACATTCAAACAAAATCTTCCCTGGGAACTAAGGGAAAGGAGATCTGCTAACTGCATCTGGCATCCAGCTGATCCTGTGAGGATCTGATCTACCCAACCTAACAAAACCCAGATTTTATATCATGCTGAGACTAGGATCTCTCTCCCAACCCCCCCTCCCACACCCATTCTTCATCATAATTCTTTTACTCTTAAGAAAACTGATTTACATACTGAAATAAAGAAAACCTTAAGATTTATACACATCATTAGTGTGCAAGACAGAATTACAGAGAAGACCCAACCTGTACTTGTCATACACAGACACACACTCTCAAGAATACTTCCATATGATATATACTATTTGTATTCATATATGCACAACAGTTAAATGAACTGAATCAGTTATTCACAACTACATCTAATGCTTGATTTTTTTTAACAGAAAATGAAGTAAGTGAAAAAATAAGTATGAAAACTACAGACAGTAAGTGGTTATATCATGAAACTCTCTTAACTAAAACCTACCCAGAAGGCAGAGGTAGAGGTGAGATACTGACATTATCCTTCCTCCAGCTAACTTTGTAAGGCTCTCTTCTACAGGACCTAAGAAAACAAACCAACAAGATGCATTCATGATTAGGGTTTATGTTTTTAACCAACACTTCACATAATGCCGTGACACACATCTCTTTTGCTCACTCTCTCTCCTTCCTAACTCTAAAAGATTAAAATCTATAACTGAAACTGACAAAAAAGACAAGTTTCCGAGTAAATGATACACATCACAAGGATGCAAGCTAAGTAAAACATGCTTTCAGCATTTATCATAAACTGGCATGCACACCGTAGCTGTTCTTACTCTTTTTCGAGAATACTAATTATGAAACAAAAGTTGCAGGTTTCTGGGAACCGAACAGAACAAAGACCCATACCAAAGAGGCGTGGGAAAAAACAAAAACGAAAAATATCATGGTAGAAGCTCATTTAGGCCTAGAACACAGCTTGATTGGTGTCAGAATCTGACAGTATACTATGATCAAAAATCAAGACAGGACAGAGACAAGACTGATATGGTAAAAACTTGTTCTAGTTTAGTATGCGTTAAAAAGCAGAGAGAGAGAGAGAGAGAGAGAGAGGGGGGGGGGGGGGGGGGGGGGGTCAACAGAGAGAGAGAGAGAGAGAGAGAGAGAGAGAGAGAGAGAGGACTGTTGAGGTCCAGCGTCAGTAAGATTGGCAAGCTGTCCAGATGCATCTGATCAGTCAAAAATACTGTGAGGGAGAAAGTTGAGTGTAAGTCAGCTATTCAAGACAACTATACATTATCAAAGCCAACAAATTCACCACAAAATTAGGGAATTTGAGATGAGTAAAGCGTGCAACAGCCGTAAAAAACTAACATACCTGGATCCTTGAGATGTCTGTGACTGTTTCCTCAGTGCAGCCATTACCAAAGCCATTCCCCTCGTCCCATGGAACTTAGTAACTTTTCTGCTTAACATCTGTAACCATTTTAAACTTGTGTTCATAACACTGACTAAATGAGAGAGAGAGAGAGAGAGAGAGAGAGAGAGAGAGAGAGAGAGAGAGAGAGAGAGAATTTCTCTAGATCTGCATAACAAAAAAGTTATACAAGCACAGTTCATTTTTTTTTTTTTTGCTGTGTATTTTCCATTTACTGCATGATAACATTTGCTGACAGTCAAACTCATGTCCTTATCTTTTATGTTGCATTAAAAAAAAAACTGGATCTAATTGAGATGAATGGCAAAGCAGTTCTTGAAATCTGTTGCTGTAATATTGTTAGCCTGAACATCATAAGAATGATGTATGCATGTGCATGTGGATAATTCAGTAACTTAGACAATATGAAAACTGATTTTCAGAAATCTAAATAATAGTTAAGTGGGAGAAGGGTGGCATGAAAATGGGGTTGGCTGGGGGGGGGGGGGGGGGGGGGGTTTAGACAGGAGAAGGGGAAAGATTTTCAACTATGTGGTATGGTGTTTGGGAACAGGAATGGACACGAGAATGTGATAAGAACTGGAAAATTAGGCTGTATGCCTAAAACATAAATTTGTGAATGGAAGGAGAGTTCACGAGAAAGCCTGGACATAGGTTGTTGATTGTAGAAATTGAAAAGTTCCAACACTTCTAGGCCAGTCATTGCACAGTTAAGTATACAACAATTTAAATCAACATTTATTCTTATTCTCTAATTTTGAGCAGAACGTTTATAATGTGTGAACACTGAAAAGTTCCTAGGGCCAACACGACATCCCGTGCAATCGAGTCGGACCACTGAACAAATTTAATCGCTAAGTAAAATTCGTTCACTTTGGTGAACAAATCTAAAGTTGTCCATTGTGAGAAAAGAAAAACTGACACTGCTCTTTTTGGTAAAATGTATACGTCTGTTTTTAAAATTGCCTTAAGTAAAATAGTAAAGTAGGTCTACACTGATCTTACGTTTTCGAACATGTTCAGGCTATCACACCATCAAGCATATCGGAACTAGGCTAATTCAGTTATCGATTTGCGCTACGATCTCTCATTCCAAACGTTTTTTGTTGTTTGTTTTTTCCTTTTTTTTCAACAGTTTATATGTATTCAGACGGAGCTAGATCTAGATTTCTGTCATGAAATTAACCCGCTGACTGCGGTGGGCCACGATCGTGGCTTTACCGCCCGACTGCGTTGGGCCACGATCGTGGCTCAGACGAGAACCGTTATACCACCACTGCTAAACATCCGGGTTGATCAGTTCACGTGACTTGCTAGTATCCATTGTGCACCGGCAAGCCTTGTCAGTCAGTTATCTCGAAGTTTTTCGTCGGTTTTGACTGAAATAATGAGTAAATCAGCGACCGAGACCAGCAGGAGTTGTGTGGAAGTGGCACACAAGTGAACAGTCAGTTGCCGAAGGCTGTAGTAACGAAGGGAAGCAGGTGAGTGGATGAACTTTGATATTTTGTTTGTCGAGTGATGGAACACATGCTGCGTGCTGTCATTGGTTATTTTACATTTGTTGGTCCGCCACATGAAGGAAGGGGGGACGGAAGGGGGGCAGGTTACATGGTTACTTACAGGAGTGATAGGCTTTGGCCTGATCAGACTAGAAGATCGTTTCTGGGTGATTGTAGGTGTTTTGAAAGTGCTTTAGAGATCAGTAAAAGTGGTGATTTGAAGAGAACAATTTATAACTTTTGTTTGTTTATTTTTTTAGTTTGGAAACAGTGTGGGCGTGTCATGAGTGGGCGTGCCTTCAATGAAAGCTATAGCCCTGCCCCCTCCTTATATGCTAGTGATTCAGATTTTATTCTTATTTATGATTTTATGCATGACTTCATTTTTCATAGAATGAAGTAATGCTGGTCATTTTTTTTTCTTTCTGAAAATCAGACTAATTAGTGGAAACTGAGTCAAGCTCTCTGTAACATCTCTTGCACCATTATGAAACAATTAAATGAACAGAAGGCTTAGAATATATGTTTTCTTGTGTGATCCAGAATCTGGAAGCGCTACTGCTGCAGAGGAGAGAGATGCTGAGACTGAGAGTGAAGGAGTTGAAGAAAGAGGAACTGTACTGCTGGCCATCCTACTCATGTGCGCTCTGGCTGGGAATGTTCTGGATGTGACGTGGGACTCTGCTCCAAGTGCTATTCAACCTTCCACGAAAGACCAAGGCCCTAACTTTGTTCTGTGTCTTCCAAGGACATATTCTTCTTGTTTTCTCCCAAGTTTCAAGTGTTTCGACATTCAAGCAGGAAAACTGTGGTGTTTCAAACAATGTGGCTGACGTTTTGGATTACCTTTTCACCAATGTTCTGGATTACACTGTGAAGAATATCTTCAGCTGCCATCAGGGTACTGTCTTGTAATTTTTTTTTCAGATTCCTCATTATCTCTAGTTTACAAAAACATATAGTTTTTTACCTATCTAGCTTCAAGACAAGCCTGCACAAACCCCATTTCCTTATATAGTGAAATTCGATTGTCTGGATGCTGAATTATAGGTACATCATTTGAGGCACAATTCATTATACATAGCTCAAGTCAAGAGAATTATTATCTTTCCCATGTTTCCAGCACATATTTGTCTTCATTTTATCTCAAGTCTGAAGTGTTTAGGTAGTACAGAAGAAAAACTGTCTCTCTCTAACATTTGACTTACTTTTCAAATAAATAACTTCAGAAATTTTGCCTGCTTATATTTTGAGGTCAGTCTCCAAGTAGGTACAACCTACAGTAATTTCAGTTATTTCACTAGATTCTACAACATCTCTAGCTTCTAAAAATGTATAGGTTTGCATATCTAGTGCAAATAATATGTATGCAGAAGCCAAATTCTCAAGTGTGGTGTGTGACGAGTTTCCTGTCCTACATTTTAACTACATTTCTTTAAAGCATAAATTGTTATACAGAGCACCGTGAGGGTTAACCCGCTGAATCAGTTCACGTGACTTGCTAGTATCCATTGTGCACCGGCAAGCCTTGTCAGTCAGTTATCTCGAAGTTTTTCATTGGTTTTGACTGAAATAATGAGTAAATCAGCGACCGAGTCGAGCAGGAGTTGCGTGGAAGTGGCACGAGTGAACAATCAGTTGCCGAAGGCTGTAGTAACGAAAGCGAAGCAGGTGAGTGGATAAACTTTGATTATTTTGTTTGTCGAGTGATGGAACACATGCTGCGTGCTGTCATGGTTATTTTACATTTGTTGGTCCGCCACATGACATGAAGGAAGGGGGGACGGAAGGGGGGCAGGGTACATGGTTACTTACAGGAGTGATAGGCTTTGGCCTGATCAAACTAGAAGATCGTTTCTGGGTGATTGTAGGTGTTTTGAAAGCACTTTAGAGATCAATAAAAGTGGTGATTTGAAGAGAACAATTTATAACTTTTGTTTGTTTTTTTTTTTTTTTTTTGGAAACAGTGTGGGCGTGTCACGAGTGGGCGTGCCTTCAATGAAAGCTATAGCCCTGCCCCCTCCTTATATGCTAGTGATTCAGATTTTATTCTTATTTATGATTTTATGCATGACTTCAATTTTCATAGAATGAATAAGTAATGCTGGTCATTTTTTTTCTTTCTGAAAATCAGACTAATTAGTGGAAACTGAGTCAAGCTCTCTGTAACATCTCTTGCACCATTATGAAACAATGAAATGAACAGAAGACTTAGGATATATGTTTTCTTGTGTGATCCAGAATCTGGAAGCACTACTGCAGAGGAGAGAGATGCTGAGAGTGAAGGAGTTGAAGAAAGAGGAACTGTACTGCTGGCCATCCTACTCATGTGCGCTCTGGCTGGGAATGTTCTGGATGTGACGTGGGACTCTGCTCCAAGTGCTTTTCAACCTTCCACAGAAGACCAAGGCCTAACTTTGTTCTGTGTCTTCCAAGGACATATTCTTCTGTTTTCTCCAAAGTTTCAAGTGTTTTGAGATTCAAGCAGGAAAACTGTGGTGTTTCAAACAATGTGGCTGACGTTTTGGATTACCTTTTCACCAATGTTCTGGATTACACTGTGAAGAATATCTTCAGCTGCCATCAGGGTACTGTCTTGTAATTATTTTTTTTTTCAGATCCTCATTATCTCTAGTTTACAAAAACATATAGTTTTACCTATCTAGCTTCAAGACAAGCCTGCACAAACCCCATTTCCTTATATAGTGAAATTCGATTGTCCGGATGCTGAAATTATAGGTACATCATTTGAGGCACAATTCATTACATAGCTCAAGTCAAGAGAATTATCATCTTTCCCATGTTTCCAGCACATATTTGTCTTCATTTTATCTCAAGTCTGAAGTGTTTAGGTAGTACAGAAGAAAAAAAACTGTGTCTCTCCTAACATTTGACTTACTTTTCAAATAACTTTTTCAGAAATTTTGCCTGCTTATATTTTGAGGTCAGTCTCCAAGTAGGTACAACCTACAGTATTTTCAGTTATTTCACTAGATTCTACAACATCTCTAGTTTCTAAAAATGTATAGGTTTGCATATCTAGTGCAAATAATATGTATGCAGAAGCCAAAAAATTCTCAAGGGGGCGTAACTCTCAAGGACGTGTGTATCCCGAGTAGGTGAAGCTGTGTATAATCGTGTGTGAAAGTTCACACAATTGTGTAAGTGAAACCACAAAAATGGGGTACCACTATTTTTTTCAATTTTCTATACTTTTACCGAAATCTAAAGAAGAATATACGTCTAGAAAAAAACCGAGGTCCCCAAATAATCCCTCAGAATTTTATACACCTCAGTGTCCAAAGAAATGACATAGAGGGTCCCTCAGTATTGGGGTTTTGTCACCACACACACACACACACACACACACACACAGAGGCATAAACATACGCATGCACGTTGCGAGCACACACACACACACACTCACACACACACTCACACACACACACACACACACACACACACACACACACACTCACTCACTCACACACACACACACACACACACAAGATGGCTGACACAGTTAGACACTGAGATCAAGGGTCTGCTGATATTTCCTCAAAACTGCATTATATGATCAGGCTGACTAGATCCAGAAGCATGGGCAGCCGTTCAGCTACAACACCCATCAAAGAACAAGAGAACAGCGCCAAGAGAGTTGACAACTTGGAAAGCGCCATGAAGAAGAAGCTGATGCGATCAGCGCGCAAAGCTGCCCAGCGCGTACGTGAGGAGGACAAGGGAGATGCCAGAAAAAATCGACACAGCTCTACATCAGACACAGTGAGTGTAGTGAGTGTGATCGATGAAATGAAAAATATAATAATCGGCCTATGTAATCGTGTGTCAAGCCTGGAAAACACGATACACGAACAAAAAAAGATGATTGAAAATTTGACTGCATCTAGAGTTGTCATGACAACAACAGTTTCGGACGATCAGACTCAAACAGATAATCCTACCTGTCCCACGTACGCTGACGTCGCAAAATCGATCTCTACTGCCCCACAACATCCCGGACGACAAAAGAAAGCAGAAGAAAGAAAGAAAAAAGAGAAAGAAAAAAATCTAAAGCAAAAGAGGTTGGAAAAGAACTTCAGAGTAATGACGTCAACGATTCACATGACGTAAACGATCAGGAAAAAAGAAAACAGAATTCTATTAGGCCTAGATCAAAACAGAAAGAAGAAAAACAAGATTTTACCTGTAGTTGCCATGCTCCACGACTCGTAATAATGAAAGGAGTGAATGGGAGAAGACTGGGCCGCTCGTATGGCTTTGAAACAAAGGTTTGCAAAGCTTATAGGACTGAAGACCTTCCTCTGATGCTTCAGAAGCTTCCATCCTCTGACGAAAAGCCAGCTGACGCAGTGGTCATCCATTGCGGACTAAATGACATTCAGAGGAAGGATCCCAAACTTGTCAGCAAAATGTTCACAGAATGTGTCGGGGACTTCGCCACTACTCACCCTGAAGTTAAGGTAATTGTCAGCAAACTCGCACCGGTCAAAGATTTCGAACTCAACACGAAACGAGAGAGCTTTTTAATGCCTTGACAACAACAGAGCTGTTCAATATCAAAAACGTATCATTCGTCTCACACTCAACCTGCATCCTACCAACCAGACACACACAGAGACGGCATCCACCCAACACCTAGGGGGTCAAGTGTCCTTGCAGCAAACGTTGGACGGCACGTCAGGGAGCTGTTCTGGGAGAAACCAAAGAAGACTGCCAGACTGCGGAAGCAGAAGCATCCCAGAAACTATCAAGACTTCAGAGGTCACCAGCCCTTCCCTGGAACCAGAGGTCCCTGGTGGAACATGTTTGATGTCCTTTGCCCAGAGTGGTTCTAAATCAACAACTTAGAGACCTCTAGTGCAGTTTTTGAGGAAATTTCAATTATGAACTTATAAATCTTCAGCATCCACTTTATCCTGACTGTAATACCACCACTTGTGTAACAAACGAAGTGTACGTAGTGTACTACTCTACACATGATTTATTGTCCATTTTGACTCTATTAACATAGCAATTAGATTTAGATCTAGATCTTGAGATTTTTATTTTAGTTGGTTAAAGAAAGTTAAACTTCCATGTTAAGTAACGTTTCTTTTAAGGTTTTCCAGTGGAACTGTCGATCCATCTCAACTAGTCTTGATCAGCTAACTCAACACCTTGCCGAAGAAAAATATAATGTATTGGCTTTGCAGTCTCTCAATGTAAGGAGGAATAGGTTACCTAAACTCAGTGGCTACTATTTTCCACCCATTACCAGCAAGGAGCCAGAAGATAAAACTAACGTTGCAATTTACATAAAAGAAGGAGAGAAGTATTGCCCATGTACTAGTCCTGTTCCACCAGACTTACTAGATGCCTATTCCTGTGCAGTCAGGGTCCGAATAAATACTGACACCACATTCACTGTAGTGTCGATATACTTACCTCGAGGGCCTAATGAGACAAATACCGAATGGCTCCGATCGCTACACCTAAAATCAGATCAGAATAACAAGTTCATAATAACTGGTGATTTTAATGCTCACTCGCCATTCTGGGATAAAGAGATGTCAATTAATTACTAGCAGTCGTTTCGTTGAGAACATTGTTGACTCGCCATTATATCTTTTAAAATGACGGGAGAGTAACACGTGTTCCCGATAATCCCAATCACAAGCCCAGTGCAATAGATTTAACCTTAATATCTCCAGATCTAGCACCTGTTTGTGACTGGCAGACCTTAAATGACTCTGAACAGTGATCATATCCCCATTATTACCACCTTTAAATCTATAAGGCCTGAACCAAAAGACATGTCGCAAGAAAAAAAGTACCAAAATACAACTATAAATTAGCTAACTGGGACAGCTTCACGAGCTTACTTAAATCGTTTAACGTCGACATGAATGAATTCAACTACCTAACTGTCGATGACAGTAATTGTACAGTAAATTTCAAAAAGCCATGCTATCTGCTGCAAATCAGTCAATACCCAGAATAAAACTAATCAAGCCAAACTTAAAAAACACACAGGGAATGTCTGGTGGAACGAAAAATTGCGAACAAGCTAAAAAGGAGAAAAAACGTAAAACTAAGAGCGTATTTACGAAGTAAAGGAGAAGAACGTAACTCAAAACTGCTTGAAAAAAAAAGGCCAAAAATCATTTTAACAAAGTGACGGCACAAGCTAAACGGCAATACTGGTCAAACTTTTGTAAAAATGAAATAAATAGTTTCAAAGATTATCAAAAGGTGTGGGCAAATCTAAGAATAATGAAAAACGGAGTATCTCTACCAGCATGTCCGATCAAGCTCCCTAACTCTGATTTCCCCTCCAACTCAGAGAAAGCTGAAGCATTCGCCAACATATTTTCAAAAATAGTAGCACAGTCAGTCTAACAGCAGAAAAGAAACAACACAGAGAGCGAGAGGAACGAAAAGCCATTTACAACGACCCTGACCCTGTAATAGACCATTACCTGAATGTTCCCATAACATTACAAGAAGTGGAAGAATGTCTCAGTAATCTAGGAAATAAAAAGACATCAGTAGGCTTAGATGGCATTTCAAATGAAATGTTACATCATATCCCTCCGAATGTAAAACATTTCATAACCCTATTTATTAAAAAATGTTGGAATGAGGGAAATCTGCCTTCTGTATGGAAACATTCTATAATTATTCCCATTCACAAACAGGGAAAAACCTCGATCTGATATAAACAGCTACCGACCACCGACCAATCGCCCTAACGTCTCATATGTGCAAACTGATGGAAAAAATTGTTCTAAACAGGTTAACATATTTTTGTAACAAACACCAAGTAATCCCAATTAACCAAGCTGGTTTTCAAAAAGGAAGATCATCAGTAGAACACTTAGTTAAACTAACGACTCAAGTTAAACAACAGTTTGCGAGACGGAAAAAAATCCTCGCACTTTCTTTGATATAAAAAAAAGCATATGAAACAAGTATGGCACAAACGGCTCATGTATAAACTCAAAACCATTGGTATAAGTGGAACAATGTATAACTATATCAAAGTTTTTTTGGAAAATAGAGTGATTCAAACAAGAATAGAGCATACATATTCTAGCACTAGATCATTAGAAATGGGACTTCCACAGGGATCAGTACTATCTCCGATTTTATTCAATATTTTAACTGCAGATATAACAAAAGGATTATCAAAAGATGTAATATTGGCACAATTCGCCGATGACTTATGTTTGTGGATGAAGGTCACTATGAAAAGAAAGACTCCATTAAGATCTGTCAATTACATAAAAATAAATATCAACATGAACTAAACAAAATCAATGACTTTTTACATGAAAAAAACGGACTTTCACTTTCAGCAGAAAAAAACGAATTTAATGCTTTTTAACTCTGGATATGACCCCTGAGAAACTTCCTCAATTTATTCTGAACGGGTCAGTACTACAATACGCTAGTTCTGTAAAATTTCTAGGCGTTTATCTAACTTCAAAGCTTTCATGGAATCTACATATTGAATACATTTTGAATAAAGCGAGGAAAAGTTTTAACTTTTTAAAAAATCATAAGCAAACAAAAGTGGGGACAAGACAAAGATATACCTTAACATTACTGTCTTCTGCGCTTGTGCGGTCTAGATTAATTTATGCCCAAGAGGTATTCTTTAGCGCCCCCACAACACTTACTCAATAAATTACAAAGTATAGACTGCAAATCGTATAAACTGGCAGTTGGAGTTCCTATACATACATGTAACATGGGAACATACCATGAAATCGGAGTTTTGCCCCTCAATGAGTTTCGAAAAAGCGTCTGCATCTAAATTTGTTTTAAAGAACTCTTCACAAAACACTTTTTGTGCTAAAGAAGTATCCTTAAACTCAGAAACAGATTTTGCAAAAAGAGCTAGAAGCATAAAATCAACTTTATCCATTCAGACATATACTACTACTCTATTGAAAGAATCAAATATAAATCAAACTAAAATCGCCTCGAGTCCCCTATATGCACCCATTCCCAAATGGGAACAAATCAAATCTAATTTGATACAAATTACACTGCATTAAGAAAAAAACGATTCTCCAAATCTTCTTAAAAGCGATGTAAATTGTCATTTGGAAAAGGTGTATAAAGATCACTTGAAAGTTTTTACGGATGGTTCAGTACTAGATGATCGTAACACTGGCGCAGCTTTTATCATACCAGCCTTAAAAGTGGAGAAATTGTATCATCTTGGGAAAAACTTGTCGATTTTTACTGCAGAGCTAGTAGCCATTCTAATGTCTCTAAAGTATATTCAAAATTCAAATTCCACTAAAAATTGTCAACTTCTGCTTTGTAGTGATTCTAGATCAGCGCTTTCTGCTTTACAAGCTCCAAATTCAAAGATTCGTAATGAGATAATAATGGAAATAAATTACGTAACGCACCTTCTATCAATGAAGAGAGTCAATATTACGTTTTGCTGGGTGCCCCTCTCACTGCGGCATTTCATCCAATGAGAGAGTTGACCAAGCTGCTCGAAGAGCAGCTCGCAATATTGAAGGCACAACTTCATGCAATATAGATTTGGATTTGTCAGAATGTTATGCACTGATAAATAAAGCATCAAAGGACAGAGATTTAAATATTTATTGAAAAGCACAGATTGTCTATATTATAAAAAGTGTGTTAAACCAAGCCCTGATATTAACCCGAAAACACAATTTAGAAAAATCCAAACTCCAATTTCCAGAGACGTAGAAAGCTTAATTCATCGCATGCGATTAAATTCACCTCGAACTAAATATTGCAAAAATGTCTCATGTATGTGTGGGGAACCTCTCAGTGTAAGTCATCTGTTACTGGACTGTGCAAGAACAAAAAAAAAGTAGTGCA
The DNA here is from genome assembly GCA_016801955.1 of Conus betulinus. Taxonomy (NCBI): domain Eukaryota; kingdom Metazoa; phylum Mollusca; class Gastropoda; order Neogastropoda; family Conidae; genus Conus; species Conus betulinus. The sequence continues at coordinate 32,382 of JADBJO010010433.1, read as the reverse complement.
AAGGGAAGGTGCGGAAATTTTATCTGATGGATCGACTTCACTGAACTTGCCTTACATGTTGAATAACTATTTTTTCATGTGTTCAATTTGTAAACATTTATTACAAAGCCCAGTTGGAATATTCCTTTGAATTATAACTTAACTTTACAGAGATTTTTTTTTTTTTTTTTTTTTTTTTTTTTTTAACCGACATATTTGAGCAAACACATGCTCATCTTAATTAAATTCAATTATTGATATGACGCCGCTTACAAATAAGATACAACATAAGATTGTATTATATACACTCTTTAACTTCTCAACTGTAAGCTAAATGAAGAGTTCAAAACGGGAAAAAAAAATATGACGTGAACACCGGAAATGTGCTGTGATGAAGACACCAAAGGACTGCTTCCAAACTTCATCAGATACACCTCTAGTGCAGACACACTATGAAGAACTGAAAACTAGTTACATTGGACATGGTGAAATTACTGTATTTCTTTTAAAACTGTAGCACTCTAAAAATCATATCATAAACTTACCTGTTAACACACTCACACACACACACACACACACACACACACACACACACACACACACACACACACACACACACACACACACACACACACACACACACACACACACACATACATACACACACACACACACACTCATACACACACTCACATATGATTGCACGCACTAATACTTTCATCGTACACTCTATCACTACAAAAACCGTCTGAAATCACTTTATGTGGGAAGACGTTAAACGGAAGAACAACACACAAATAGGCATAAACACACGCATGCACGTGGGGCGAGCACACACAGTCATCTACACACACATTCACACACACACACACACACACACACACACACACACACACACACACACACACACACACACACACACACACACGCACGCACTCACAGACAGACAGACAGACAGATGCACACAGACACAGACAGACACACGAAAAGCTGTACCACCCCTTTTTATCAAAGGTGCTGAAGTAGAACGTGTTGAATCATACAAATATTTAGGAACTTTTATAGATAATAAGCTGAATTTTAAATCCCATGTTGAGTATGTCCACAAAAAAATGTCAAACCAGATTATATTGTCTTCGCAAGCTGCGATCATTTCATGTGAATACTGACATTCTTCGGACATTTTATTCATGCTTCTTGGAATCTGTTCTAACTTTCTCATTTATATGTTGGTATGGTGGGTTGACTGTGAAGAGCAGAAATGTGCTTGAGAAAAGTGGTGAACGTGGGAGGAAAAATCGTTGGTGAGAGACAAAAAAGTCTAAGTGAGCTATACAGGTGCCGTGTTGTTTGTAAAGCGAAGAAGATTACGTGTGACCAGACCCACGTTCTTGCAAATCAGTATGACCTTCTTCAGTCAGGATGAAGATATCGATCGGTTAAATGCAGAAGTAACTCCGCCTGAGGGCTCTTTGAGCCAACTGCCGGTCCCAAGCCCGGATAAAGGAGGAGGGTTGGGCGTGGGGTTAGCAACCCCACCCCGTAAAAACCCACATGCTACAGAAACATCCACAACTACCCAGAAACTCCAGTCCTGGGAGAAGAGGGTCCTGCTTCGGCGGGACGTATGACGTGCTGGGGCCAAAGCCGAAAGGAAGCTTCAGTGCCGACAACCCTTATGTCGAAGACCAGGACGACCACCATCATCGGTACATGGAACGTCAAGACCATGTACGAAGCAGGGAAGGTAGCACAAGTGTCAGCAGAGATGCGCCGATACAACATCACCCTGCTAGGACTGAGCGAGACAAGATGGCTACAGGCTGGTCAATTAAGACTGGCTACAGGCGAACTCTTGTTGTACTCAGGACACGAAGATGAGAACGCAGCACACACTGAAGGCGTAGCAATCATGCTTTCAAGAACAGCACAGAAAGCTCTGATTGGGTGGGAAGCGCACGGTCCAAGGATTATAACAGCAACCTTCACGACCAAGAAGAAGAACATCAAGATGAACGTGATCCAATGCTACGCACCCACCAACGACCATGACGAAGAATCCAAAGACCAATTCTACAACAGACTACAGGCAGTCCTAGACAAGCTTAAGGAAAGACATCAACATCCTAATGGGGGATTTAAACGCAAAGGTGGGATCGGACAACAGAGGCTACGAGGAAGTGATGGGACAACAACATGCCCTCGGAGAGATGAACGAAAAAACGGAGAAAAATTCGCCGACCTCTGTGGACTGAACAACCTTGTCATCGGAGGCAGCATCTTCGCCCACAAGAGGATACACAAGGCCACCTGGGTATCGCCTGACCATGTCACCGAAAACCAAATAGATAGATCACTCTGTATCACCAAGAAGTTTAGACGATCTCTTCAAGCATCAGACCACCACCTTCTGACTGCGAGACTCAAGCTGAAGCTGAAGAGAACTGACAGGCAGACAACAGCAGGGCTAAGTACAACGTGAACCTACTGAAAGAACAAACAACTCAGGCAGCTTTCACCGTGAGCCTGAAGAACAGATTCCAGGTACTACAGGAGCTTATCACCGAAGACACCGATGCCCACGACCTTTGGAAAAGAACGAAAGACACCTTCACAGAAACATGCCAGGAAGTGCTTGGGCCAAAGAAGAATCAACACAAAGACTGGATCTCAGTGGACACCCTTCAAAGATCCAAACCAGAAGACTCAAGAAAGAAGCAGTCAACTCGAGCCGCACAAGAGTCAGCAAAGCGGCAACACAAGCAGAGTACATACAGGCCCACAAGGAAGTGAAGAGGAATTTGAAGAAGGACAAAAGAGACCATATAGACAGCCTGGCGGAAGAAGCAGAAGAAGCAGCTTATCACGGTAATATGAAAGAACTGTATATGATAACCAAGAAGCTTGCAGGCAAGTACTGCAGACCAGAACGACCGGTCAAAGACAAGCAGGGACAAACCATCACAGACTCGGAACAACAGCTTGAGAGATGGGCGGAACACTTTGAGGAACTTCTCAAACAGACCAGCACCCGAAAACCCTCCAAATATCGCTGAAGCAGACTCCAACATTGAAATAAACTGCGATCCACCAACAAGAGACGAGATCATCCGCGCCATCAAGAAGATGAAGAACGGCAAGGCAGCCGGCCTGCAGAAGCCCTCAAGACGGACGTAGAGACAACAGCCGACATGCTACTACCGCTCTCTTTGAGAAGATCTGGGAAAAATGAAGAAATACCAACAGACTGGAAAGATGGACACATCATCAAGCTACCAAAGAAGGGAGACCTCAGCAGCTGTGAGAACTATAGAGGCATCACACTACTATCAGTGCCAGGGAAGGTGTTCAACAGGATCCTGTTGGAGAGGATGAGGGACGCAGTGGACGTCAGGCTCCGGGACCACCAGGCGGGCTTCAGGCAGGACAGATCCTGTATCGACCAGATCGCCACGCTACGTATCATTGTCGAGCAGTCCCTGGAGTGGAATTCCTCGCTGTACGTCAACTTCGTGGACTTCCGCAAGGCTTTTGACAGTCTCCACCGTGACACCCTGTGGCAGCTCCTCCGACACTACGGGATCCCAGCCAAACTGACACGAATCATCAAGGAGTCGTACGAGGGGATGGCTTGTCAGGTCGTTCATGGAGGCCAGTTAACACGTCGCTTCGACGTAAGGACCGGCGTACGCCAGGGATGCCTTCTGTCGCCGTTCCTGTTCCTCCTCGCCATCGACTGGGTGATGAGGCGGACGACGGATGGACAGAGGGACGGCATCCAGTGGACCCTCTGGACTCAATTGGACGATTTAGACTTCGCCGACGACCTCGCTCTGCTCTCCCACAATCGGCAACAGATGCAAAACAAGACCACAAGCCTGGCCTCCCACTCCTCCCAAGTCGGCCTTCACATCCATCCTGACAAGACCAAGATACTGAAGATCAACGCCTCCAGCACAGAGGCAGTGAAGTTGGGGGACACAACTTTAGAGGAGGTCAAGTCTTTCACGTACCTTGGGAGCGTGATCAACCAGCAGGGAGGAACAGATGCAGACGTGAAGACCCGCATCAGAAAGGCAAGAGCATCTTACAAAGCCCTGAAGAACATTTGGCGATCTCACCTCATTTCACCTTGCACCAAAATCCGCCTGTTCAACTCCAATGTCAAATCTGTATTGTTTTATGGGGCAGAGACATGGCGAACAACAAAGACCACTATTAAGAAAGTGCAAACGTTCATAAATTCCTGCCTACGCGGAATACTGAAGATCCACTGGCCAGTTACCATCAGCAACACAGATCTCTGGAAAGAACCAACCAAGTGCCAGAAGAAGAGATCAGAAGAAGAAGATGGCGATGGATTGGACACACCCTGAGGAAACCACCGACCAACATCACTCGCCAGGCCCTGACCTGGAACCCTCAGGGGAAGAGAAAGAGAGGCCGGCCCAAGAACTCCTGGAGAAGGGACCTGGAGCAGACGCCAGGCAGACCGGCTGCTCCTGGGGGGAGCTGGAGCGGATCGCCCGGGACCGTGGACAATGGCGGGCGGTTGTGGATGGCCTATGCCCATGTGGCTAAATTATTGTTTATTTGCTGTGAACGTGTGTGACCACAAATTAATTTCTCAAATTGAGATAATAAAGTTTACTTGACTTGACTTGACTTGACACACTCTCTCTCTCTCTCTCTCTCTCTCTCTCTCTCTCTCTCTCTCTCTCTCTGTCTCTCTCTTCTCTTTCTCTCTCTCTCTCTCTCTCTCTCTCTCTCTCTCTCTCTCTCTCTCTCTCTCTCTCTCTCACACACACACACACACACACACACACACACACACACACACACACACTGTGTGTGTCTAATTCTATCTGTTTGTCTGTCTCTCTCTCTCTCTGTCTCTGTCTCTCTCTCTCACACACACACACACACACACACACACACACACACACACACACACACACACACACACACACACATTCTCTCTCTCTCTCCATCTCTGTCTCTGTCTGTCTGTCTCTCTGTCTGTTTTGCTGCTCTCTCTCTCTCTCTCTCTCTCTCTCTCTCTCTCTCTCTGTGTGTCTGTCTGTTTGTCTGTCTCTCTCTCTCTGGCCACACCTTGCATACCTCTTTGAATCCATCCACACCTTACATACCTCTTTGAATCTAGCCACACCTTACATACACCTTTGAATCCAACCACACCTTACATACCTCTTTTGAATCCAGCCACACCTTACATACGCCTTTGGATCCAGCCAGGCCTTACGTACACCTTTGAATCCAGCCAGGCCTTACGTACACCTTTGAATCCAGCCAGGCCTTACGTACACCTTTGAATCCAGCCAGGCCTTACGTACACCTTTGAATCCAGCCAGGCCTCACGCACACCTTTGAATACAGCCAGACTTTACATAACCGTTCTCATTATCGTGTTGTCGGGAGTGGCAGGGGTGATTGTCTACCAGCAGCTATTAACATCAACCCGCCACAAGACCACCCACCAGAAAAGGCCCTGCACGGCGTTTCTTTGGTGTCATTCCGCACTGCCAGCTCTCAGTGAAGGGACACAGGACACTGAAACGACCCCTGTGAAGGTGACCAGTGAAGGGGCACAGGACAGTGAACGAGCCCTGTGAAGGTGACCAGTGAAGGGACACTGTAAACGAGCCCTGTGAAAGTGACCAGTGAAGGGACACTGTGAACGACCCTGTGTAGGTGACAGCGAAGGGACACAGGACACTGTGAACGAGCCTTGAGGAGGTGGCCTCACTGCCTCTGGAGAAGAGACCCTGAACACCTTCCCACGGCACGTGACCACCGTGTCCACAGTCTGGCAGCGCGCTGGCTGAAGCGCCTTTGAACGGCAACGAAAGTCATCCCAAGGCATCATAGCCATATAGAAGCTATCACAAAGCATCATAGCTGTGTGGAAGACAACACAAAGCATCATAGCTGTGTGGAAGACATCACAAAGCATCATAGCTGTATGGAAGACATCACAAAGTATCATAGCTGTATGGAAGACATCACAAGGCATCATAGCTGTATGGAAGACATCACAAGGCATCATAGCTGTATGGAAGACATCACAAAGCATCATAGCTGTATGGAAGCTATCACAAAGCATGGTAGCTGTATGGAAGACATCACAAAGTATCATAGCTGTATGGAAGACATCACACGGTATCATAGCTGTATGGAAGACATCACAAGGCATCATAGCTTAATGGAAGACATCGCAAAGCATCATAGCTGTATGGAAGAGATCACAAAGCATCATAGCTGTATGGAAGACATCACAAGGCATCATAGCTGTATGGAAGACATCACAAGGCATCATAGCTGTATGGAAGACATTACAAAGCATCATAGCTGTATGGAAGACATCACAAAGCATGATAGCTGTATGGATCACAAAGCATCATAGCTGCATGGAAGACATCACAAAGCATCGTAGCTCTATGGATCACAAAGCATGATAGCTGTATGGAAGACATCACAAAGCATCATAGCTGTGTGGAAGACATCACAAAGCATCATAGCTGTATGGAAGACATCACAAAGCATGATAGCTGTATGGAAGACATCACACGGCATCATAGCTGTATGGAAGACATCAGAAAGCATCATAGCTGTATGGAAGACATCACAAGGCATCACAGCTGTATGGAAGACATCACAAGGCATCATAGCTGTATGGAAGACATCACAACGCATCATAGCTGTATGGAAGACATCACAAACGCATCATAGCTGTATGGATCACAAAGCATCATAGCTGCATAGAAGACATCACAAAGCATCGTAGCTCTATGTATCACAAAGCATGATAGCTGTATGGAAGACATCACAAAGCATGATAGCTGTATGGAAGACATCACAAAGCATCATAGCTGTAAGGAAGACATCACCAAGAATGATAGCTGTATGGAAGACATCACACGGCGTCATAGCTGTATGGAAGACATCACACGGTATCATAGCTGTATGGAAGACATCACAAGGCAGCATAGCTGTATGGAAGACATCACAAAGCATCATAACTGTATGGAAGACATCACAAAGCATCATAGCTGTATGGATCACAAAGCGTCATAGCTGTATGGAAGACATCACAAAGCATTATAGCTGTGTGGAAGACATCACAAAAGCATCATAGCTGTATGGAAGAGATCACAAAGCATCATAGCTGTATGGAAGACATCACAAGGCATCATAGCTGTATGGATCACAAAGCATCATAGCTATATGGATCACAAAGCATCACAGCTGTATGGAAGGCATCACAAAGCATCACAGCTGTATGGAAGGCATCACAAAGCATCACAGCTGTATGGAAGGCATCACAAGGCATCATAACTGTAAGACTGGTGACAATGTGTCGAATGATCGACCACGCTAAGCAC
>JADBJO010010433.1:0-15000 GCA_016801955.1 Conus betulinus | reverse complement strand
CTTTTTTTTGTGAAGGTGATAATTATGGATATCAACTAACCCACCAACTTTCTTTGAGATCTGTCCAATAGTTCCCGAAAATCCCCGAGAAACAGCTACGAAGGAAAGAAAATTAACGTGACCAGTGACTTTCACCTTTGACCCATAGACCTGATCTTTCGTGTGAGCGTGATGAATGTGAAACATGTACAAGCAATCCATCAAGTTAATTCAAGATCCACCCAACAGTTTACGAAAAAAACAGCTTTCTTTTTTCTTTTTTTTTTTTTTTTTTTGCGTACTGTCATACAAACATACACTGTGACAGACAAACGGAGCTGAAAACTTACCAGACTTTGCAAACTGCAACAAAACTGACACAGGAGTCATTTTTTCTACGGGAGTCAATATTCTCCGCAACCATGGGAGTCAATATTCTACAGAAGGAGCCAGTATTCTTCGTAGAATATTGACTCCAAAACCTGTAGAAAACTGAACGGTTCATTTTTCTCCGGAGAAAAAAGAACAGAGGAGTCAAATTTCTACGGAGTCAATATTCTCCCGTAACACCGGCAGCTCTCAAGACCCACCATCTTCAGCGCAGGAGGACAGCTGCTTACAGCCCCCAAAACCCACCATCTTCAGTGCAGGAGGACAGCTGTTGACAGTCCTAAAGACCCACCATTTTCAGTGCAGCAGGACAGCTGCTGACAGCTCTCATGACCCACCATCTTCAGTGCAGGAGGAGGACAGCTGCTTACAGCCCTCAGATCCACCATCGTCAGTGCAGAAGGACAGCTGCTGACAGCCCTCAAGACCCACCATCGTCAGTGCAGGAGGACAGCTGCTGACAGCCCTTAAGATCCACCATCTTCAGTGCAGGACAGCTGTTGACAGCCATTAAGATCCACCATCTTCAGTGCAGGAAGACAGCTGTTGGCAGGCCCCAAGACCCACCATCACCTACATTGGCTGAAGGGGTCGCTGGGACCACATGGAACTGTGTCCAGGAGAACCAAGCACCGACCTCACGAACACTGACGTGGGTTATGGGCTTTGATCACAGATGTGGGACTGAGGGGCGTGTGCATGTTCCTGTGTGTTCTTCCCCTCCTTCTGTTCCGTCCTCCCCATCCCTTCACTCTTTCCTTATGGTCCCTGGATGACAATGTTGGGGGCTCGTCCAGAATAAAGACCCGTGACCCCCTCCCTACAGGGCTGATGGCTAGCGCTCAGGCAGGCGATGTGACAGTTCGTTCTGTGCGGGGTTTAGTATTTAGTTGGAGGTTGGTGGGCTAGGACCCCGGGTCAGATGGCGAGTCATCTTGTCCCGTTTGGGAAAACTCCTGAGGTGAGGGACTTAATGGTGGGCAGACCTCTGTTTTGCTACCTCACCCCTTCCCCCCCCCCCACCCCACGTGTCGTCTCTTCTGGTCCCTTTGCATCACCCATGCAACAGGAACTAAGAGGAGAGCTGTGGGTTATCTTCGTTGAGGTGACCTATTTTATGTCCCCTTTGCATCACCCACTCCACAGGAACTAGGAGGAGAGTTGTGGGTTATCTTTGTTGAAGTGATCTATTTTATGTCCCCTTCGCATCACCCACTCCACAGGAACTAGGAGGAGAATTGTGGGTTATCTTTGTTGAAGTGATCTATTTTATGTCCCCTTCGCATCACCCACGCCACAGGAACTAGGAGGAGAATTGTGGGTTATTTTCGTTGAAGTGATTTATTTTATGTCCCCTTTGCATCACCCACGCCACAGGAACTAGGAGGAGAATTGTGGGTTATTTTCGTTGAAGTGATTTATTTTTTTATGTCCCCTTTGCATCACCCACGCCACAGAAACTAGGAGGAGAATTGTGGGTTATTTTCGTTGAAGTGATCTATTTTATGTCCCCTTTGCATCACCCACTCCACAGGAACTAGGAGGAGAGTTGTGGGTTATCTTCGTTGAAGTGACCTACTTTATGTTGCCTTCCTCACTGTTTGGAAACTCCACGCCAAATGTTCTTGCCACAACAGCCCCACACTATCTTGACATCTCGCGTGGCTTTGAAGTGAGGGGCACTTATAAAGAGATTTTTACACAGGCCGTGAGCATTAGGTCGGAGTTAAGTTGTGGGTTATCTTCGTTGAAGCGATCTATTTTTATGTCCCCTTGCATCACCCACTCCACAGGAACTAGGAGGAGAGCTGTGGGTTATCTTCGTTGAAGTGATCTATTTTATGTCCCCTTTGCATCACTCACGCCACAGGAACTAGGAGGAGAGTTTTTATAGGTTTATAAGGCCGATTTTCTTTTTTTTTTTTTTTTTTCTTTTTTTTTTTTTTTTTTTGGGGGGGGGGGGGGGAGGGGGCACTCATACAGAGATTTTTTTTTACAGAGGCCATGAGCAATAGGTCGGTATTCTGACTCAGGTTAATAACGCCAGTATTTTTTTAAGTGGGGGACACTCATACAGAGGTCTTTACATAGGTCGTAAGCGAGAGGTCGGAGTTCTGACCCAGGTTAATAAGGCCGGTATTTTTTAAAGAGAACAAAAAAAAAAAAAAAAAAAAAAAATGGCAACGGGTGGAGGACCTGCTATGTGCAGCATGAGTGCGCAGGGAAACAAAATACTGGAAACCACCCAGACAATGACAACGTGTTGCACAGCACAGTTAGCAGTCACTGCTACCCTGTCTCCCCTGTCTCTCCTGTCTCCCCTGTCCACCCTGTCTACCATGTCTACCCTGTCCACCATGTCTACCCTGTCCACCCTGTCTACCCTGTCCACTCTGTCTACCATGTCTATCCTATCTACCCTGCCCATCCTGTTCACCATGTCTACCCTGTCCACCCTGTCTATCCTGTCCACACTGTCTACCTTGTCTACCCTGTCATCCCTGTCCACACTGTCTCCCTGTCCATCCTGTCTACCATGTCTCTCCTGTCTCCCCGGTCCACACTGTTTCCCCTGTCCACCCTGTCTACCCTGTCCACCCTGTCCATCCTGTCTACCCTGTACACCCTGTCTACCCTGTCCACACTTTCTCCCCTACCCACCCTGTCCACCCTGTCTATCATGTATATCCTGTCCACCCTGTCCACCCTGTCCACCCTATGTACCCTGTCTTCCCTGTCTACCCTGTCTACCCTGTTTACACTGTCTGCCCTGTCCACTCTGTCTACCCTGTCTACCCCTATCCACCCTGTCCACCCTGTCTAGCCTGTCTACCTTGTCTACCCTGTCTTCCCTGTCCACACTGTCTACCCTGTCTACCCTGCCTACCATGTCTTCCCTGTCTTCCCTGTTTACACTGTCTAACCTGTCTACCCTGTCCACTGTGTCTATTCTGTTTACCCTATCCGCCATATCCACCCTTTCCACCCTGTTTACCCTGTCCACCCTGTATACCCTGTCTACTCTGTCTACCCTGTCTTCACTGTCCACACTGTCTACCCTGTCTACCTTGTCTACCTGTCCACCCTGTCTACCCGTGTCAGTAAGTCACCCGAGTGGCTCCACACACCTTGGTGCACCACTGTGACCAGGACTATTCTCCCTCCTCCCATCACCTCCCTCTCAGGATTATCACCCGTGGTACCTTCCTCCACCTCCATGAGCTTAAAACCCACTTATTCTCCCTCCAGTGGGGCTTCCCTCTCTGAGTGTTGTCATCATTCTGTGTCAGTCACAGTGGATGGGGCTCCCTCTCTGAGTGTTGTCATCATTCTGTTTCAGTCACAGTGGATGGGGCTCCCTCTCTGAGTCTTGTCATCATTCTGTGTCAGTCACAGTGGTTCGGGCTCCCTCTCAGAGTGTTGTCATCATTCTGTTTCAGCCACAGTGGATGGGGCTCCCTCTCAGAGTGTTGTCATCATTCTGTTTCGGTCACAGTGGATGGGGCTCCCTCTCTGAGTGTTGTCATCATTCTGTGTCAGTCACAGTGGATGGGGCTCCCTCACTGAGTGTTGTTATCATTCTGTGTCAATCACAGTGGATGGGGCTCCCTCTCTGAGTGTTGTCATCATTCTGTCTCAGCCAGAGTGGATGGGGCTCATCTCTGAGTGTTGTCATCATTCTGTTTCAGTCACAGTGGATGGGGCTCCCTCTGAGAGTGTTGTCATCATTCTGTGTCAGTCACAGTGGAGGGGGCTCCCTCTCTGAGTGTTGTCATCATTCTGTGTCAGTCACAGTGGATGGGCTCCCTCTCTGAGTGTTGTCATTATGTTTCAGTCACAGTGGATGGGGGCTCCCTCTCAGAGTGTTGTCATTATTCTGTTTCAGTCACAGTGGATGGGGCTCCTTCTCTGAGTGTTGTCATCATTCTGTGTCAGTCACAGTGGATGGGCCTCACTCTCAGAGTGTTGTCATCATTTTCTGTGTCAGTCACAGTAGATGGGCCTCCCTCTCAGAGTGTTGTCATCATTCTGTGTCAGTCACAGTGGATGGGCTCCCCTCTCTGAGTGTTGTCATCATTCTGTGTCAATCACAGCCGATGGGGCTCCCTCTCTGTGTTGTCATCATTCTGTGTCAATCACAGTAGATGGGGCTCCCTCTAAGAGTGTTGTCATCATTCTGTGTCAGTCACAGTGGATGGGGCTCCCTCTCAGAGTGTTGTCATCATTCTATGTCAGTCACAGTAGATGGGGCTACCTCTCTGACTGTTGTTGTCATTCTGTTTCAGTCACAGTGGATGGGGCACCCTCTCAGAGTGTTGTCATCATTCTGTGTCAGTCACAGTAGATGGGCCTCCCTCTCTAAGTGTTGTCATCATTCTGTGTCAGTCACCAGTGGATGGGGCTCCCTCTCAGAGTGTTGTCATCATTCTTCTGTCAGTCACAGTGGATGGGGCTCCCTCTCTGAGTGTTGTCATCATTCTGTGTCAGTCACAGTAGATGGGGCTCCCTCTAAGAGTGTTGGCATCATTCTGTGTCAGTCACAGTGGATGGGGCTCCCTCTCAGAGTGTTGTCATCATTCAATGTCAGTCACAGTAGATGGGACTCCCTCTCTGACTGTTGTCATTCTGTTTCAGTCACAGTGGTTGGGGCTCCCTCTCAGAGTGTTGTCATCATTCTGTTTCAGCCACAGTGGATGGGGCACCGTCTCAGAGTGTTGTAATCATTCTTTGTCAGTCACAGTAGATGGGGCTCCCTCTCTGAGTGTTGTCATCATCCTGTGTCAGTCACAGTAGATGGGGCTCCTCTCAGAGTGTTGTGTCATCATTCTGTATCAGTCACAGTGGATGGGCCTCCTCTCTGAGTGTTGTCATCATCAATCTGTCAGTCGCAGTGGATGGGGCTCCCTCTCAGAGTTTTGTCCATCATTCTGTTTCAGTCGAAGTGGATGGGGATCCCTCTAAGAGTGTTGTCATCATTCTGTTTCAGTGACAGTGGATGGGGCTCACTCTCTGAGTGTTGTCATCATTCTGTGTCAGTCACAGTGGATGGGGCTCCCTCTCAGAGTGTTGTCATCATTCTCTGTCGGTCACAGTGGATGGGGCTCCTTCTCTGAGTGTTGTCATCATTCTGTGTGTCAGTCACAGTGGATGGGGCTCCCTCTCTGAGCGTTGTTATCATTCTGTGTCAGTCACAGTGGATGGGGCTCCTCCCTCTCTGAGTGTTGTCATCATTCTGTTTCAGTCACAGTGGATGGGGCTCCCTCTCAGAGTGTTGTCATCATTCTGTGTCAGTCACAGTGGATGGGGCTCCCTCTCAGAGTATTGTCACCATTCTATTTCAGTCACAGTGGATGGGGCTCCCTCTCAGTGTGTTGTCATCATCATTCTGTGTCAGTCACAGTGGATGGGGCTCCCTCACTGAGCGTTGTCATCATTCTGTGTCAGTCACAGTGGATGGGGCTCCCTCTCGGAGTGTTGTCATCATCGTGTCAGTCACAGTGATGGGGCTCCCTCTGAGAGTGTTGTCATCATTCTCTTTTAAGTCACAGTGGATGGGGCTCCCTCTCAGAGTGTTGTCATCATTCTGTTCATTCACAGTGGATGGGGCTCCTTCTCTGAGTGTTGTCATCATTCTGTGTCAGTCACAGTGGATGGGGCTCCCTCTCTGAGTGTCGTCATCATTCTGTGTCAGTCACAGTGGAGGGGGCTCCCTCTCTGAGTGTTGTTATCATTCTGTTTCAGTCACAGTGGATGGGGCCCCCCTCTCTGAGTGTTGTCATCATTCTGTTTCAGTCACAGTGGATGGGGCTCCCTCTCAGAGTGTTGTCATTATTCTGTGTCAGTCACAGTGCATGGGCCTCACTCTCTGAGTGTTGTCATCATTCTGTGTCAGTCACAGTGGATGGGCCTCCCTCTCTCAGTGTGTTGCCATGATTCTGTCAGTCACACAGTAGATGGGGCTCCTTCTCAGAGTGTTGTCATCATTCTGTATCAGTCACAGTGGATGGGCCTCCCTCTCTGAATGTTCTCATCATCTGTGTCAGTCACAGTGGATGGGGCTCCCTCTCAGAGTGTTGTCATCATTCTGTTTCAGTCACAGTGGATGGGGCTCCCTCTGAGTGTGTTGTCATCATTCTGTGTCAGTCACAGGAGATGGAGCTCCCTCTCAGAGTGCTGTCATCCTGCTCTGTCAGTCACAGTAGATGGGGCTCCCTCTCTGAGTGTTGTCATAATTCTGTGTCAGTCACAGTAGATGGGGATCCCTCTCAGAGTTTGTCACCATTCTTTGTCAGTCACAGTAGATGGGGCTCCCTCTCTGAGTGTTGTCATCATTTTGTGTCAGTCACAGTGGATGGGCTCCCTCTCAGTGTTGTCATCATTCTGTGTCAGTCACAGATGGAGGGGGGCTCCCTCTCTGAGTGTTGTCATCATTCTGTGTCAGTCACAGTGGATGGGCTTCCCTCTCTGAGTGTTGTCATCATTCTGTGTTAGTCACAGTGGATGGGTTCCCTCTCAGAGTGTTGTCATCATTCTGTTTCAGTCACAGTGGATGATGGGGCTCCCTCCCTCTCTGTGTGTTGTCATCATTCTGTGTCAGTCACAGTGGATGGGGCTCCCTCTGAATGTTGTCATCATTCTGTGTCAGTCACAGTGGATGGGGCTCCCTCTCAGAGTGTTGTCATCATTCTCAGTCAGTCACAGTGGATGGGGCTCCCTCTCAGAGTGTTGTCATCATTCGGTGTCAGTCACAGTAGATGGGGCTCCCTCTCAGTGTTGTCATCATTCTGTGTCAGTCACAGTAGATGGGGCTCACTCTCTGAGTGTTGTCATCATTCTGTGTCAGTCACAGTGGATGGGGCTCCCTCTCTCAGTGTTTGTCATCATTCTGTGTCAGGGACAGTAGATGGGGCTCCCTCTCTGAGTGTTGTCATCATTCTGTGTCAGTCACAGTAGATGGGCCTCCCTCTCTGAGTGTTGTCATCATTCTGTGTCAGTCACAGTCGAAGGGGTATCCTCTCTGAGTGTTGTCATAATTCTGTGTCAGTCACAGTGGATGGGGCCCCCCTCACTGAGTGTTGTCATCATTCTGTGTCAGTCACAGTGGATGGGGCTCCCTCTCTGAGTGTTGTCATCATTCATTCTGTGTCAGTCACAGTGGATGGGGCTCCCTCTCAGAGTGTTGTCATCATTCTGTGTCAGTCACAGTGGATGGGGCTCCCTCTCTGAGTGTTGTCATCATTCTGTGTCAGTCACAGTGGATGGGGCTCCCTCTCAGAGTGTTGTCATCATTCTGTGTCAGTCACAGTGGATGGGGCTCCCTCTCTCTGAGTGTTGTCATCATTCTGTTCAGTCACAGTGGATGGGGCTCCCCTCTCAGAGTGTTGTCATCATTCTGTGTCAGTCACAGAGTGGATGGGTACATCTCTGAGTGTTGTCATCATTCTGTGTCAGTCACAGTGGATGGGGCTCCCTCTCTGAGTGTTGTCATCATTCTCTGTCAGTCACAGTGGATGGGGCTCCCTCTCTGAGTGTTGTCATCATTCTGTTTCAGTCACAGTGGTTGGGCTCCCTCTCAGAGTGTTGTCATCATTCTGTTTCAGTCACAGTAGATGGGGCTCCCTCTCAAAGTGTTGTCATCATTCTGTGTCAGTCACAGTGGATGGGGCTCCTCTCTGAGTGTTGTCATCATTCTGTGTCAGTCACAGTGGATGGGGCTCTCTCTCAGAGTGTTGTCATCATTCTGTGTCAGTCACAGTGGATGGGCTCCCTCTCTGAGTGTTGTCATCATTCTGTGTCAGTCAGAGTGGATGGGGCTCCCTCTCTGAGTGTTGTTATTATTCTGTGTCAGTCAAAGTGGATGGGGCTCCCTCTCTGAGTGTTGTCATTATTCTGTGTCAGACACAGTGGATGGGGCTCCCTCTCAGTGTTGTCATCATTCTGTGTCAGTCACAGTAGATGGGCCTCCCTCTCTGAGTGTTGTCATCATCTGTGTCAGTCACAGTGGAAGGGGTATTCTCTCTGAGTGTTGGCATCATTCTGTGTCCGTCACAGTGGATGGGGCTCCCTCACTGGGTCTTGTTATTATTCTGTGTCAATCACAGTGGGATGGGGCTCCCTTTCTGAGTGTTGTCATCATTCTCTGTCAGTCAGAGTGGATGGGGCTCCGTCTCAGAGTGTTGTCATCATTCGTTTTCAGTCACAGTGGATGGGGCTCCCTCTCTCTGAGTGTTGTCATCATTATGCGTCGGTCACAGTTGATGGGGCTCCCTCTCAGTGTGTTGTCATCATTCTGTGTCGGTCACAGTGGATGGGGCTCCCTCTCTGAGTGTTGTTATCATTCTGTGTCAGTCACAGTGGATGGGGTTCCCTCTCTGAGTGTTGTCATCATTCTGTGTCAGTCACAGTGGATGGGGCACCCTCTCTGAGTGTTGTCATTGTGTTCAGTCACACAGTGGATGGGGTTCCCTCTCAACGAGTGTTGTCATCATTCTGTGTCAGTCACAGTGGATGGGGCTCTCTCTCTGAGTGTTGTCATCATTCTGTGTCAGTCACAGTGGATGGGCCTCCCTCTCTGAGTGTTGTCATCATCATCTGTGTCAGTCACAGTGTATGGGGTCCCTCTCTGAGTGTTGTCATCATTCTGTGTCAGTCACAGTGGATGGGGCTGGGGCCCCTCTGAGTGTTGTCATCATTCTGTGTCAGTCACAGTGGATGGGGCTCCCTCTCTGAGTGTTGTCATCATTCTCTGTGTCAGTCACAGTGGATGGGGCTCCCTCTCTGAGTGTGTGTCATCATCATTCTGTGTCAGTCACAGTGGATGGGGCTCCCTCTCAGAGGTTGTCATCATTCTGTGTCAGTCACAGTGGATGGGCTCCCTCTCAGAGTGTTGTGTCATCATTCTGTGTCAGTCACAGTGGATGGGGCTCCCTCTGAGAGTGTTGTCATTCTGTTTCAGTCACAGTGGATGGGGCTCCCTCTCAGAGTGTTGTCATCATTCTGTTCAGTCACAGTAGATGGGGCTCCCTCTCAGAGTGTTGTCATCATTCTGTGTCAGTCACAGTGGATGGGGCTCCCTCTCTGAGTGTTGTCATCATTCTGTTTCAGTCACAGTGGATGGGGCTCCCTCTCTGTGTGTGTTGTCATCATTCTGTGTCAGTCACAGTGGATGGGGCTCCCTCTCTGAGTGTTGTCATCATTCTGTGTCAGTCACAGTGGATGGGGCTCCCTCTGAGTGTTGTCATCATTCTGTGTCAGTCACAGTAGATGGGGCTCCCTCTGAGTGTTGTCATCATTCTGTGTCAGTCACAGTAGATGGGGCTCCCTCTCAGAGTGTTGTCATCATTCTCTGTGTCAGTCACAGTGGATGGGGCTCTTCTCTGAGTGTTGTCATCATTCTGTGTCAGTCACAGTGATGGGGCTCCCTCTCAGAGTGTGTCATCATTCTGTGTCAGTCACAGTCACAGTAGATGGGGCTCCCTCTCTGAGTGTTGTCATCATTCTGTTTCAGTCACAGTGGATGGGGCTCCCTCTCTGAGTGTTGTCATCATTCTGTGTCAGTCACAGTGGATGGGCCTCCCTCTCTGAGTGTTGTCATCATTCTGTGTCAGTCACAGTGGATGGGGCTCCCTCTCAGAGTGTTGTCATCATTCTGTTTCAGTCACAGTGGATGGGGCTCCCTCTCTGAGTGTTGTCATCATTCTGTGTCATTCTGTGTCACAGTGGATGGGGCTCCCTCTCTGGGTGTTGTCATCATTCTGTGTCAGTCACAGTGGATGGGGCTCCCTCTGAGTGTTGTCATCATTCTGTGTCAGTCACAGTGGATGGGCCTCCCTCTCTGAGAGTGTTGTCATCATTCTGTGTCAGTCACAGTAGATGGGGCTCCCTCTCTGAGTGTTGTCATCATCTGTTTCAGTCACAGTGGATGGGCCTCCCTCTGAGAGTGTTGTCATCATTCTGTTTCAGTCACAGTAGGGGGCTCCCTCTCTGAGTGTTGTCATCATTCTGTGTCAGTCAGTGGATGGGGCTCCCTCTCTGTGTGTTGTCATCATTCTTTGTCAGTCACAGTAGATGGGGCTCCCTTTCTGGGTGTTGTCATCATTCTGTGTCAGTCACAGTGGATGGGGCTCCGTCTCTGAGTGTTGTCATCATTCTGTGTCAGTCACAGTAGATGGGGCTCCCTCTCTGAGTGTTGTCATAATTCTGTGTCACTCACAGTGGATGGGCCTCCCTCTCAGAGTGTTGTCATCATTCTTTGTCAGTCATAGTGGATGGGGCTTCCTCTCTCAGAGTTATGAATCAAACTGTGTCAGTCACAGTGGATGGGGAATATTGTATGTATGTTTGTATGTGCCTCCATTAGCTTCCCCCTCCCTTTGCGTGTTGTGACACTGGCATTGCATTATTGGGCTCCCCTCTCTGAGGTTTTTGTCCACAAGTGTACTAGTGGATCACAAAGATGTATACCTATTACTGTGTTGGGATATGAATGGGTCTATAGTGTAGCATAGATCATCAATTGTCAAGGAGCTTCAGATTTTTGGGCCTCCCTTTTGTGTGTTGTCATCATTCTGTGTCAGTCACAGTGGATGGGGCTCCCTCTGAGATGTTGTCATCATTCTGTGTCAGTTTTAGTGGATGGGGCTCCGTCTCAGAGTGATTTCATCATTCTCTGTCAGTCACAGTGGATGGGGCTCCCTCTCAGTGTGTTGTCATCATTCGGTGTCAGTCACAGTAGATGGGACTCCCTCTCAGTGTGTTGTCATCATTCTGTGTCAGTCACAGTAGATGGGGCTCCCTCTCAGAGTGTTGTTATATTATTTCTGTGTCAGTCACAGTGGATGGGGATCCCTCAGTGTGTTGTCATCATTCTGTGTCAGTCACAGTAGATGGGGCTCCCTCTCTGAGTGTTGTCATCATTCTGTGTCAGTCACAGTGGATGGGCCTCCCTCTGAGAGTGTTGTCATCATTCTGTCAGTGACAGTAGATGGGGCTCCTCTCTGAGTGTTGTCATCATTCTGTGTCAATGACAGTAGATGGGCCTCCCTCTCTGAGTGTAGTCATCATTCTGTGTCAGTCACAGTGGATGGGGTCCTCTCTGAGTGTTGGCATCTTTCTGTGTCAGTCACAGTGGATAAGGCTCCCTGTCTGTGTGTTGTCATCATTCTGTGTCAGTCACAATGGATGGGGCTTCCTCTCTGGGTGTTGTCATCATTCTGTGTCAGTCACAGTGGATGGGGCTCTCTCTGAGTGTGTCATCATTCTGTGTCAGTCACAGTGGATGGGCCTCTTTTTTCTTTTTATTTTCAAACATGCAAGTCCAATAAGTCCACATCCAATAAATGTCAATCGATTTTTCGAGGATTCTGTATTGAATGATTATGTTGTTGTTTGTCCTTCAAAGGCGAAGATGACCACGACTTCAGCTATCACTGGGTGCTGTTGTGTGTACAAATATGGCTGATCAGGCCAATTCTCGCATTGAATAGTCTGTTGCAGTGTGGACAGGGCAGATTTGGAGATGAGCCAGGCTGAAAGGTGGTGTTTGCTCTGTTTTTCCGAAGCTGACATTTTTGCTCCTGTGCCTCCACTCGCCTCATGGAAAATTGCTGTTGAACACACGTAGTGCATTTGATTGGTGTGTTCTTAACGATATATGTCAAGAAGACGAGACACGTCATGTGCTGGAGAGGCTGGACGACATAGTTGCCTCATCCAGAATGAAGATCAAGCCAAAGAAATCACAAAGTCTCTCACTGAGGAAAGGAAGGTACACACATGGAGGCACAATCAAGTGCTCAAAGAGATTGTACAAGTAGTCTGGGCTAGTACCAACGCCACAAAAAGGGGAAAATCAGGACTCCATAAGCACCCGCAAATTCTTCACGTTAGGAGGCAGTGAATCATGGCCAAGAACAACAGTGCCACTCGGAACATGCATGCAGAGTCTGCTGGACGGGGCAGATGACTGGGAGTGCGCTGCAGACCTCCCAGAATGGAAGAGTCACCCAGAGATCATCAGCAAGAGTGGCATGAGACCAGACATAGTAGTCCACTCTCAGTCAACCAAGCAGCTGATCATGATCGAGCTGACGGTGCCATATGAGAACAGAATGGAGACAGCTCAAATCTACAAGACTGAAAATTTGCTGATCTGGCAAACACCCTGAGGAGAGAAGGGCTATCAGGTCAAAGTCCTCACTGCAGAAATTGGAGCTAGGGGGTTTGTAGGAACGTCTGCATACAGCCTCATGAAACAGCTCTCAGTTTCAGGGAGGGAAAAAAACCAGAGCCCTGAAAGCAATGGCAGAAAGCGGCAGAGAGGTGTTCAAGCTGGATCTGGTCAAGGAGGAACAAAAGTGAACTTCATAAGGCTTAACTTTCCTACAAATATCAGGTGTCCCAGTGGCTCAGTGGTTAGTGCGCAAGTCATTAAGTGGGAAATGAGCATGTCCAGAGGGTATGGGTTCGAATCCCAGCCATGGCTCGTCCCAAGATGGGAAAAAGGGGCAGCAGAGGGACATCCGGAGTCATGAACCGGGTGTGGCCCAACCTCCCTAGATGTCATGTAATGCGGAGCGATATTTCGTATGCTACGCGATTACATGAGACAGTACAGATTAACAAAAAGATTATTATTGATTCGTGCGTTACACTATAGGTAGTCGTGTGACACAAGGGAGCGTATTGACTGAACGTGGCCCAGAGTTTGAGTGAAATTTTTAACACTGTTCACGCGATTTGAATATAAACAGGCTTTGACCTGTATCGGTGCGCACTCTGAGAATGGAACAGATGATTTAGATGAAGAAGAGGCGGACTGTGCCCACTGATAAAGGCAGAGGCCTAACGCATACAGAAGTATGTGAATTGTAGTTGAATGACCGGTACTCAAGCCGAAAGTATCTAATTTTATATTGTGAGAATCTAGATGATTCTCCATTTTGTTTTCAACGGTTTATTGTCGGAACCGAAAAACTATGTTTGAAAAATTGAAGAGTTCAAAAATGTTAAAGTGTAACATGACTGCTAACTGGCTGGCAGTGTTTTGAACTCGTGTTTATCCGGTTTGTTATAGCTGGGCCGACTCCCCGTGCGGTAGAGGAAAGAAGAGACTGGAGATCGGGCACTAAGGTGGATGGCCGGGGGCTGCGCGCGTTCCCGGGCCAAGCTCCGATCCGCGGGAAGATCCAGGTTGGGCAAAAGTGTCGCCGACCAGTAGATGTGATAAGTAGTGGGCAGTATGGGATCCCCGCACAGAAGAAGCCAGTTCCCGACACCACAGAGAGTGTGTGTGGACACTTGCAGTGAGTAAACCTGCAACATTAACTTTAAAAAAAGCGTGCTTGATTGGTTGCACCAGCTGAAAGACAGATAATGAAAATATATAAGCTTTGATTGATGCCAGAGTAAAAAAACCTCATGGGATTTTAAAAGATTAAGGAGGGGATGAATCAAAATGACCCTTGGTTTGCGCCTTATGTGTATGGAGTGGATGCAGTTGTGTGCGGAGGAAAGACGTCATGTTCGTGTGTGTATGTGCGTGCATGCATGGATATCGAACGTCTGACAGTGGTGACCCCGACTTGGAACTTTGTTTTTGTTTCGTACCCCTCCCCTTGGTTGTGATGTTCCCCACCCCCATTTTGAATTGGGGAAAAAAAAAATGATTTGCTTTTTAAAGGTATTACTGAATATTGTGTGGGAACAGTTGATTATTACGTATAATTATCTTTTCTATTTGGATACATCCCTCCCCCCCACTAATTTTCTTTATATTGTAAAAATTTCCATTTAAACCCCTCCCATATTTCCTTTCTTGATTTATTATTCAGCAATTTGAACAGAATTTGCTGTGAAATCCCCTCCTCCTTTTGTATTCCCACGTTTTTTTTTTCTTCTACTGAGTATTTTAAGGATTGTCATGTAACCCCCCCCCCCCCCCCCTCATTATACCCTCCCCAGTACTTTATCAATTTTTTTTTTTGGTAATTTTTGTTGTTTAAACCCCTTCTTGTACTTATTATTAATTGCATAAATTGTATTCCTTTCATTATTTTGAATCAATTTCTTTATATTGTATCCATTTCCTGATTTTTTATTTCAAATTTTGAAATAATTTTGTTTTGTAACCCTCCTTTATTTTTATTGCAACTTTGATTTATACCTACCCCTTTGGTTTTTTGTTGTTGTTGTTGTTTTTTCTAGAGTGGCAAAAATAATTTGTTTTTTTTCCCCAACCCACTTAAGACTTAGTGTTCACTTTTCATTGTACCCCCCCCCCCCCCCCCCCTTTCAAAAGTGTCCCTATGTAACTTTTGTGTGTGTGTGTGTGTGTTTCTGTTCTAGTATTTTGTTCTAGTCCCGTCTCCGATTATACGGGTGGGCTGTGCCTGTAGGGTAGTCCAGAGGGCATTTTCTAATTTCTAGTCTACTTTTTCTTACTGTCTTGGTGATTTCCACTCTGTCTACTTTTGCTGTTTCTGACTTCATTCTCTCTCTATTTCGTCTTTATCAATAGGCACCTATCTAGTTTGAAAATTTTCTCATTCTCATTTCTTAGGTAGGGTTTCTGATAGTGATTGTGTATTATCCCCTTTTAGGTGTTTGTCTTTTCATTGTTTTAATTAATAT
>JADBJO010010432.1:60000-72938 GCA_016801955.1 Conus betulinus | reverse complement strand
TTACAGGAAGAGAGAATGCCAACTCCTGTGACAGACGAGCGGAAGGTGGAAAAAGTAAATGTGACTACGTGGAAACCAAAAGTGGCGAAACCAACTTACGTCTTGGGATTTTGAGAAAGACAAGGCAACGAAAATGGGAGGAGTGTGAACAGAAGTGAACCCGTAATCAAAAAGGAATGTGTGTGCTCAGGAGGAGATTGCCAGTGAGAGAGCTGTAGACTTCCTTTTGGGAAAGGCGAAGGCCGGTGGTCGGCAACGTCTGTCGCACAGCAAAGCGTGATTCCCTAAGAAGGACAGAAAATTGAAAAAAACTTAAGAAAAAGCATCAGACTATATATAAAGTAATGTATGGAAGACTCTATGCGACAGTGCGGCAGAAAAGCAGGGATGAGGAGAAAAAACCATAGTGAACCTATGACGCAGGCAGGACAGAAAACAAGGATGAAGTTTGACAAACTCGTTGTACAGAAGATAGGCGTCTACACTATGACACTGACAAAAAGAAGAATAGTTGATGACTGAGTGGGTCGAAGGGCGAAGGGTACAGCAGACAGGAGGAAAACCTGAAGAAGACAGGAAGAAGAAGAAAGCCGAGCAGCAGTGGTGAGACGAGGACAAGATATAGAAAGAGGACACTGGAGCAGGCTCAATCATTATAATTCTTGTGATCTCGACGATCTGATCCAAAGATGGCTTCTCTTCTTTCTTTCAAATAACGAATGAAGTCGGCAACATAAGCAAGTCGACCCATACATTCTGCAAACGTCGGAAGATTACCCGAGTCCACAAATGACGCAACCAGAGGCGTTCAACCACCGGTACAGAGAGAGAATCCAGGTCAGGGTGCACGTGAAAAAAATCAGGGGACAAGGCGACAGTTCAACACTACGGCTGCCACCTTTCCCCTTCAAGTCCCGTGATGACAAGACAGGCGCGCGAGGCTCGGCTTCTCACAGCAGAGGGGATGGCAGGCCAAAAAAAGAAAGCGCACATACGACTCTACACCACTGGATGAAACATGAGAAATTGAAAAAGCGCAAGAGGGGCTATGGGTGGTCGGTCGGTGGGTGCGTGGGTTCATCAAGCAGGGGTGGAGGTGTGGCATGGGACGGGGCGGTACGGGTGGGGGTGGCCGGGGGGGCGTCTGGTCCGGGTAGGAGAACTAGCGAGGGAAATGTACGGAGGGAGAAAGTGATGGTGGGGCTGGAGGAGGGGGTGGTACTGGGCGTAGGGGGGATGGTGGAAGGGTTCCAGGGAAGAGGTGGTAATAATGCCAAGAGTTGACGGGTTGGCGCGAGGCCCTGACCACAGTGTTAATATCGCACATGGAAACTGTGAAGGTTGGCTGGAATAAACTGGACATTCCTGATGTTGTGTTCGATGTTATTAGATTTCGATATATTTTGTTTAAATGAAACGTTTGCTTATTTTCACAGTATTCTGTACACCTCTTTCAGTGAATTACGATTGTTTTTGTCTCCAAAGCTGTGAGTTATCGTCAACAAGGGGCGGTTTCTCAGGGGGGAGTAATGCTTGTGTTGTAAGGAAAAATCACCGTCTGGTCGGGTTTTCCTGAGAGGGATCTATTACATACTGGAATAATGTGAATCCATTTGCAAATGGATCGTGAATTATTCCGGGGGAACTGAAAACACCAGTGTTTCTCCTAACAGTAGTCTATATACACCCGTATTGACAGTATTTTTACTGAAGACTCATATCACAATTATGGTTTTGTTTTTTTTTGGTGTTGAAATCATTGACACCAGTGCCTTAAATTGATCTCCATGAAACGTTTTGAGGGATTCTATGTCATAGTGTATGGAGATATGAATTGCGAGAAAAGGACCAGTGTGCAAGAATGCTGCTTGGTAAAGGATGTGTTGTCGTGAAAAATAAGGATCTGGGGGACCTCGTTGTATGAACACAGTGATGAGGACGCTTAGTGTTCCTGTAGGAAGTCTGCAAGATTATCGGGTTAGTAACCAAATTAACCGGAAAAAGAGGAAGAGGTGATTAATTTCTGTTTTCAACGTTTTATTGTGTTGTCATGAATGGTTCCCTAATTCAGTTTGGTTTTCGATGATTCACTGCACTTTTGTTTCCAGTTCAGGGCCCCCTCGTGCAGCACCACTGACTATTTTATCACGCACTCTGGGATTCGCGTCTGCTGCCAGGGTTGTCTATTACTGTCACTGCGTGTCTTGTCCCTGTGGACTCCGCACATTTTCCCCTGGTTGTATTACACTGAACGTGGGGGAGTTGATTTCGATCATCTTAGAAGGAAAGAAAAAATGAAATGGATTTTGAAAAAACGCATTTGGGACTACAAGCTTAGAACCACATTTGTAGAGGCTTTAAACAGCGAGGGGAGTGGGAGAGAATAGATGTTGATTCTCAGGGCGGTTGTTATGCTTAATTGGTACAGAGATTAAATCAAGCTGGTGTAAACTTGTTTCATAATGCTTTGGTTGAGTAGTAGGATTGTATGAAGAAAAAAAAGCTATATATGTGTAGTACGAGCCCACGAATACCCACACGGGTTACGACAGGGGATTGCCGCACAGTTAAATGAGCATAAAGTGAGGGGGGGCAGTGTGTTCGTAACAATCTTTCGTAGTGGTAAAAAGTTTAAATCTGACAAAACGTAAAGATTTGGTTCAGCATATCGAAAAAAAAAACTTACAAGTCTTTTATTAAAAAGAAAAAGGGGCTGTTGTTAAACGTGAAACACCTAAACTAGGACTGGGCTTCTTTCGGGTTAAAGATAGTAAGGGGTTTGGAGAGAAAAAGTAAGAAAGTATGTTAGAGGCAGAAAAAAAAAAAAAAGGTCTCAAATTTGCTTGATATATCAGATCATCAATGGTACCATCATTTCAAACCGCCTGTTCAATGTGCAGAAGATCAAAGTTACATTGACTTATAGCCCACCGTCTTAAACTGTTTAATAGGGATGTCAATGAATGTGAATCTACTATAAATGAGAGTGAAGTACTCAAGCTATTAATCTTTTTAAGAAAGGAAAAAAGCGTGTGGAATGGAGGTGAAATCACTGCAGAAATGGGCTGAAATAAAATTACTTAAGTAGCAAACATTCTCGGTCTGTCTTCTTAAACTAAACTATTCACATGCACTATTGACAGAGGTTCGTATCCAGAAGAATGGGGACTAAAGCAATTATAGTTCCAATTTTTAAAAACGGTGACAAAAGTAACTGACAATACCAGGGGGGTTTTTCGATATTAAGGGGGGGGGGCTTAGTATGAGTAAATTAGCTAACTGTACGATTTCTGAAATAGGAGACTAGTAAAATGGATCGAAGAGAACAGAAAAATAAGGACTGACAGAATCTCAGGCTGGGTTTAGAAAGGGTTACTCCTACAGTCGACCATATTTTTACTTTAAATGCTATTATAGAAAAGTGTTTTTTCAAAAAAGAGGGTGGCCAAACTTCTATGCATGTTTTGTAGACTAAGAAAAGCATTTGATTCAGTCCAAACATGAACCACTATTTGAAATTTTGCGTACAACTGGCATACATGGCAAATTTATGACAGCAGTCACAGCGATTTATGAGTCAATTGTTTTCATGTGTGAGAATTGGAGATCGTCTCTTACGGAGTTTTTTAGCCGTCCGGTAGGATTGGAGACAGGGTTGTATACTTAGTCCAGAAACTTTTTTCTATTTTTTATAAATGAAATTGCTGCATATGTAGATGGCAGCGGTATGCATGGCATTCAGTTGTTACTGGTTTGGTTGAAAACTATTCTTCGTTGTTTGCCGATGATATTGTTCTTTTATCCGATACTGCCAGGGGTCTTCAAAAACAAATTAAATTAATAAATGAAGTTTGCAAAAGATTATTTTTAATATAATAAAGATAAAGACCAAAGATGTGTTTTTCGAAAAGGCGGGTTTTTAGGTAAAAATGATAAATGGACTTTAAACGGATCTATCCTGGAAGTGGTAAAACGAGTATATTACTTGGGTTTGTTTTTACAACGAAAATGAGTATTTGTAAAGGTGTTGATGCCTTGGCGGCAAAGGGTAGAAGAGCATGTATGAATTGTGTAAAAACATATTAGCAGTCTCCATGATATATCTAAATCCTGCTTCTTTAAATTTTTGACACACAAGTTCAACCTGTCATTACGTATGCTGCCGAATTGTGGGGGCTAAAACAGATTGGAAAACATTGAAAAAATTCATACATTTGGCATGCAAACGTTTTTTTAAAAGTACCATTAAAATTACCAAACAAAAAATTGTGTATGGTGAACTGGGTAGATATCCACTATATATAAACAAGTTCTGTGAGATGCATAAAATACTGGCTAAAGATTTTGAAGATGGATGAGTCAAGGCTACCACGATTAGCATATATTATGTTAAAAACTTGGATGAAAAAGGTAAAGCATAAGTGTGGGGCAAGTTCGATTAAAAATACCTTGTTTCGTTTAGGATTTGGTATGCCTGGGTTAAAAACCAAGGTGTTGGATGTGAATTTCTTTTGTATCATTGTTCAAGCAACGTTTGAAAGATATATTCTTACAGGAATGGGGATAGCTCAGTACTGACAATGACATCTATATTGCACACGTACCGGCTATTTAAAATGTGTGTTGAAACGCGAACACATTTTTCAAGTATGTTGATATCAGATGCTTTCGTGATGCGTGTGTTTAAACTGTAAGAACCGGGGGGTACTTCCATAAACGGTCCTCTTTTAGGATACTTTAGTGAAACGCTAAACTTTTTGGTCCTTTCTGTAAGGTTATAGAAAATGATTTTTTAAACCATTTTATCATGTTTGTATCTATACGATGATACTAGAAAAAGAATGTAGTTGTCTGGAATGGATCACCACTATAATAGTATTCAGATGAACAAATCCATGACAAATTGACTCGAAATATCTAGGCGTCATTCATCTTTGCATGCAAAACTAGACAAAGAGGACTGTTTTGACGACAGTCATGAAGGATGATTACACGGTTTTTTAGATATGAAAGGACACAGTAAAGCTTTGTATTAATAGTAATGTTGCTATTAGTCCCTCTGTCTAGTTACGTTATACTTTCATTGTTTAGTTCCTGTTCCTTGACCTAGTAGTTACTAGGGGCCTGGTGGGCCTAAAGCCCTAATAACTCCAACCATGCTCATTGTTCTCTCCCTCCTCTCTCATCTCTCCTTCTCTCTTACTCTCTCTCCTCCTACTATCCTCTGTTCACGACCTCTTCATGGACCAACAGCATAATCCTTAGCATCTACACCCCAAGATTGATAGACTAGCCGAGAGCTAAGCGATGAGTTCTATTGAAGAGCTGGAAGCCAAGCATCCAAAAAGGTATACTGGCAAAAGAAACAACTGATTATTGATCGGTGGACCTTCACACTACCCAAATTGATGCTGTCGGACAGCTCCCCTGGCCCGCTCCTGCAGACATTGGCTGCTGTGGCGTGGGCCAAGCGCAAACCGAAATATAGACAGTGGATAACAGAGCTTTTGCTTCTTTACGGACATAATAGGAGTGCCAGGAGGCACCCCGATCCCGCAGATCCGCCACTGCATCAGCTGGACTCTGTCGATCAGCCAAATAAAATCTCTGTCCAGCCAACGCTGTTTCGATACCCACAGCTGCCAACAGTGCCTGACTGCGACACCTGACAATCCCTGGTTGGCTTAATGTCTTAGCAAAATTGCCCGACTTCCAAACAGAAGGGACCCAAAGACCATGACGTAGGTTGCCCGAACACTGCTCCGGCGACATTTGCCAGAGCCATTGACAAGGACCATAGAGGACAAAGCCGACAACCTAGCACTCATTCACCGGTGGACTCACATCCGCGATACAACCTACCAGATGGCATGATTCACCCTATGGGAAGAGCGAGGAAAGAAATGAAGACTGGTTTGAAGCAGAAATCGTGGAAATGGAACTGGAGTCTGTCATTGCTGCTAAGCGAGCCGACGCTTCCTCAATAACAAGAGCAGAGAGCCCCTCAACGAAGAGCTAACCCACTCCGTGACAGCCAACAACAACACCAAGTGAAACGCCGCAGTAAATGAGCCAACAGCTATGGCTGAATCTGTGCCAGGCATCCAGATCTCCACCGACTGCGTTAAACATCCACGCATGTACGAAGGCATGAAGGAAAGCGTTGCGACCTAGCGTTATCAAGATCACTTCACTGAAATCTGAGTTGGGGGAGATCATACAACCGACCACAGCAAAACAGATGGAGAGATGAGCAGAGAACTACCAGAGCTGCGCTCCAGGGGAGAACTCAGTCATCCACACAGCCTTTGAGAACGCCCTCCCTGCTGTCATGGAGGTGCATCGACGCTCACCCACCATTGAACTCAGCAAAGCTATCCGACGCTAGTCTGTGGTAGCGGGTGAGCGACGGCATTTTGCAAACAGTCATCAAAAACCGGCAAGGAGAGTTCTCTCTCCTTCAGTCATCTCCATGAGCTTCTGCTGCAGTGTTGGGAGGAAAGAGACCGTACCACCAGGACATGCGCGATGCAAACATCATCACACTGTACAAGAACAAAGGGGGACCGCAGCAATCGCAGTAACCTGGCGGAATATCCCTCTTCAGCATTGTTTGGCAAAGCCCTTGCGCCCGCGTCGCCCTGAACAGGACAGCTACTCGCTGAACGAGTGTACCCAGAAGCACAGTGCGGCTTCAGAGCTGCTGAGGTCGACGATAGACAGGATTTATTCCTAAGGCTTTGGGTTGGTCAAGTAGGTTTAGGTCTCTTTCCCCTGCCTTGCACCAGGATTGGATGTTCCCCCAAGTTCCTGAAGATGATCACATCATTCCATGAAACATGAACGGCACTGTCCAGTGCAAAGACTTCATCTTCGGACCCTTCCAATCAAGGCATGGTTGTCAAACAAGGCTGCTTGCTTGCTCCGACACATCTTTCAGAGTTGTTATTCTCCCTTGACTGCCTTCGCGCTAACGCCCTCTCAAAAGTGTGAAGACGACATTTTCCTCACACACTGTAGGAGTGATGGACAGCCTCTTTAACTGGTACGGCCTTCTGCGAACAGAGAGATGAAGGTGCGAGAAACTCCTCATCAGGGAGATGCTCTTCGCAGACGAAGACGCCCTCACTGCCACACCGAGGAAAGCTACAACCGCTCATCACCGGTTTTCGTTCATGCCTTGCACCGAGTTTGGCCTCACCATCAGTTTGAAGAAAGCATTAATCATAGGTCGAGACGTCAGCAGCCTCCCCCGCATCTCTCCATCAGTGATCACACCCTTGAAGTGTCACAACTTACTATTATCTGGCTCCACCATCTCCCCAAACTCTCTCTCTGGACGTCTCGAGCTGAACGTCTCTGGATCAGCAAAGCAATGAACCGCCCTGGACTGTGGATAGCAGCAATGAAGAAAAGTCTGGGAAGTCCTGGGAAACACCCAATGCTAACGTCAAACACCAAGAAAGAAAGTGTACCAATCCTGCATAATGAGCATTCTTCTCTACGGAAGCGCGTGGCATGGACCCTGTACTATTCGACAAGAAGGACAGACCAATGAACGCTTCCCCCCTGCTCTGCCTCAGCAGACTCCAGGATCATTTGGCAGGACCGTGATCACCAACAAGGACATCCCTGGCCCCAGGGATGGGTTGCCTAGCATGTTCTCCATTGCTCACACAGAACGGCATCTGCGCTGGCTTGGCCACGGTCAGCCGTATGGGACGACAGTCAGATCCCAAAGGACATGCACGGTGACTCCAGCCGAGAACGGCGCTACAGGTAGTCTAGACAGTGGACAGACAGGTGCATACCGCCCTAAGCGGACCTGGACCAGCCGGTGGTGTCCACATCAAGACCGGCTCAAACAAGCCGAGCAGAGAGAGAGGGCCCCAGTGGGGAAAGAACGGAGGCACCGCAGACGGCAAACTGAAATTGCGTCGGCACCCACAGACCTCCCCTGCTTCATGACCAGTAGACTTCACCTGCAGCAACTGCAACAGAGTCTGCCGCTCAAGGAATTCAGGCTACGCAAAGCCACGCAGGCGCTAGCAACTCCAACACCTACACACGATCCACGTGTTTGATTGGAGAAATGAACTATCCAAAACATTTTCCCCACTTTGTTTGGGTGTATTTTTGTGCTTGTATCTTAAAGAGATAATTGCCACAATATCAGGGAGATATACTGGATCGTGTCGATAAAAACTGATTTTTATTTGAAAAAAAAAAAAAACAGCCAAAAATCGGCCATGCTGAAATGGGACATCCGCGATATACCGCAAACAACATGTCCCTACAGCCCTTGCAGAATCGTAACGAAAACTTGAACACATGAAATGATAAAAACTACATTTTCGTCAACGTTTTTGTCCTGAAACCACATTCACTTTGCTCTTTAGTGAAGTCTGAGTCGAATCAAAAGAATACTTGGTCAGATGTGGTTCGTCATGTCCTGGAGACATGCCCTAACACATAGCAAAATATAATGAAAACATTTCTGATTGGCCTCGTGGTGAACGCTAACTGCCTTTCAAGATACGTGCGAATGAAAACACTGCTGAACACGAAGTGCCAACCGGTTACGTAGGCGGCTTCGTTTCCCCATCACTTTTCATTGAATTTCCGTCAGTTCTGGCTGTTACCTACTCGTCGCCACCACAGGGGAATGCCAATGAAATCACATCTGACACTTACAGTTTTACGGTAAGAAAGTAAAACACTGATTCACAAGCGATACAAATTTAGGTTTGGTTATTCTTAGCTTTATGACGTTGCGGACGCGTGATAGAGGGTTCCGTCGTCCAATGGTCAGTTTACTTCAAATATTGTAAAAGTCACTGGTCGGTTGTGAATATTCTCCTAAATTCTAGCATACTGTGTTGTTCAAAATGTATAGTCATTTCATGAAAATGTGTTATCCATATAATGCTATACAACGTTGAGTGAAAAGTAAGAGTCAGTTGTGATATAAGTTAACTGCTATTACTGTTAGAATGACTCTCCCAAGTCTAAAAACAGTTTTAATTTGAAAAATCAAATTCAAGGCGTCTGTGTTTGCCTAAGTCCATTATTCATGTATCTTGTTTAATATCCTCATTCAATCCTGTGAAACTCCTCAGCGTATATTTCAGTCCATCCCATAAGCCACTCCCACCCCCGACCACAGACACACCATCACGCGCACACACACACACACACACCACACCACACACCACATCTCATCTAACATTCACATTTAACGTACCGTCCACAAACCTTGGTGATGAAGCATTTTTTGAAATGACCCTGCATTTTTTATTCGACAGAGATGTCGCATCATGACGATCGCATTACGAGATCATGTAGAGAGAGCACCGAGAGAGAGAGAGAATAATACCGCCCAGACGGGCCAGCCTCCCTCGACAAATCACGCTCCGGGCAGACCTCCGAGAATAGAGGATATTCTACCTATAGAGAGAGATGACCTAGAGAGAGACAGCAGAAAGATTGTAATAAAAGAGATGGAGAGAATCCCAACTATGGGGTAAAGGATGGAAGAGAATTAGACCTGCAAAGGAGATAAGGAAAACAAACAAAAATGTCGGTAACCAACAGGAGAAAGCAGAAACAAAACAGAAAAGTGTACTGATTAAAGAATGATGGAAGAATCAAGCAAAGGGGGTGTGGACATTAGGATACAGTTCCCATAAGGATGAACGCAGAAAACGAAACAAAAATATGGCCTACACTTTTTTTCTTGTAGCCATACAGACTGTAGCATTGTGACAGCTTTCTTTATTGTTTATGAACTCTCTGTTTAAATTCAGTATCAGTTGTTCCAATGAACACTTCTGGTGTTCTTCCGCAAACCATGTGTCCTGCAGTGGCTCATATCACCAAGTCACCTGTATAGGGGTGTCGTCAACACCTTCTATTTTTCATATTTGATCGACTTTAAAAATGAATACCTAATTATGGTTTGGAACCATCCTGTTTGCTTTTTGAAACTGATCTTATTCCATGTTTTTAAAAATTTTTTTGCCTTTATAACTTACTGTGGGTGTTAAAAACAATATTATCCCCTATTCCCTTTTTATTTCCATCAGGAAAGTGTGACCAACTGACCCTTGTCCATTGTTCAGAATTAAAGGAACAAACCCAATACCTGACTAGTTGTGCATGCTTACTTATATTGGGGGTCTTTGAAAACCATAACCCCACAGCGGGTGGAAAAGCGGTTGACATTGATGTTTAAAATGTTCCTTAGGCAGACTTGCATGTGGGTACGTGGTAACACTAATACCACACCATAAAATAGTCCGAAACGAGGTGCAGACCTATGAAAAGTGTCCAGAACAGTGATATGACGGACAGTGAAAGGCTCTACTAAACACAATAATCTTAACCAAACTTGACCAACTGCGCAGAGAACTGGCTGACTTGTTACAAATCATCTTAGGAATATCATCCATTCATTCCGAGTCAGCCCACCAAGGGGTTACAAAAACACCAAGCGACCGTTGGATCGGATCACAATGCGGGGTGCAGGCGCATGGGGAAACTGGACATTTTTCTGTAACCAGCACACAACTGCTGTTAATCATTGGGTCCTATCATACATGATGTGTTTCATAGTCAATGCAGAAAAAATAGGCAAGTATCTAATTGTTCATCTATTTATTGCACAATGCATGATGCAAAGATATATTGACAGTATCAGCATTGCAGACATAATTGTTATACAGCCATTTCACATTGTTTGAAAGTTTATGGGTGTACACACAAAGTCCCAATTGTGCTTCGCAAAAACTAAGAGGGAGAAACCTTATTTCGTAAACTGGCTGCCCTATTCCGTTGATTTGAAGAGTGTGCTTATTATGCTTCAGATATTTATGATTTATTGTCCGAAAAAAAACACCTTACGAACATGCGGGGAGATTATGAGCGTTCCAAGTATCATACAGGGGAGGTAGAATTGGCATGTAAAAGAGTCCATGGGTGTGTAGTTGGAAAGGGAGAGAAACACAACCACTGAGACCAAAGACATTTATTTATGCTTCCCCACATGTACTTCTGAAATGAGCAGGTAGTATGAAATAGTTCTACACAGCTGTAGGGAGCTATATTAATAGCAAGTTCGTGCAAAGTTGGGACTGAATTCTAAAGACTGTACCGTTATATAAGACTTGATCACCAAAACGCCAGTTGACAAAAAGGAACCCCACATGCAAGTTGCGTAGAATGGAGTAAAAAGTTTAGTGTACCACGAAGGACAATAACAAAAAATCATTAAAGGTGTAAATCCCTTTTCTAAAGGTGGTACGAAGGGGAAACTGGTTTGGATCTGACCAGGCATTAGGAGTCTGGATCGTTGTAGAAAGCACACGTGTGGGTTGACCTAGTGTGAGAAATGAGAACAAGCATAGCTGGGTTCACGTGACATACAAACAAGATAAGAGGGTAATGATGCGCGAGGGAAAGAATGGTGTATGCGAGCCCTGATGACTTAGACGTAACTATTGTCCTTCGTTACGGACTACATAAGTGATTAGGGCCACAGTATTAATAAAATAATTGACATATGAGCGTGAAGCGTGCGTAAGTCTTAAGGATGGAAAACTACCCTCTTCTGAAGAACGTCATCGTAATCAGGAGATAATGCCAAGCACCATGACCATATCTGGTTTCGAGTTGCTAACTAGACTGCATCTAAAGTGCGCTTGGTCAAGGCGCTAAAGACCATCAATGAATACGGCTAAAAAACAAGTGTCTCTATCTTGGACATAGCCAATGCAGATTAGCGGAATGACCAGAGCCAACGACATCTGTGGTCACTGATACTGGTGCGAGTTACCAGTTGAGTTTTCCTGTTACCTCTGTAGGATTATGATGTAGGCGCCGGGTCTTAACCGTACAAAATTCTTCCATAGTTGGTATGCGACTGTTTGACTCTGGAAGATTCCGGTATGATGGTGTTGCAAAACATTATCATCTGATTCAGAACAGCACTATGAAAAGCGGTGAGTGTAAAAGAGAGCACAATCAAGATCATAGTTGCCCCAGCCAGATGAGTGTGCAACCGTTCATGTTGCTCCCGTTGTGTGCATGTGGAGAGCGTGCCTGTGTGCGGATGCTGTGTGTGTGTGTGTGTGTTTGTGTGCTGTGTGTGTAGTGTGTGTGTGTGGTTGCGGTTTCGTGCGGCAGTGGTGCGCGCGTGCGACGCGTGCGCGCGCTGCGACGTGGTTAACGCACCACTAGTACCAATTCTTAGAAGTAACATAGTGGGTTTTGTGTAAGAAGGGGCTCGGGATGTGAAAGAGGTTTTCTGGTTTTAAGTATTCAATAGTCAGCCTGCTATACAACAATTATAAATTTATATGCTACGACTGCGATTTGACCCCAAGCTCAGCATCAGCAATGATTTGATAGAACCTTTATAGAGTTTACACCTCCATTTTGATGAGGGATACATGTTTATTTCAGCTTCTGTCAAAACAAATTGATGACAGATACCTCCATCAAAAGGGTTTAACTTTTACTCTACAGCAGGGTATTACAGTCATTGTTTCAAAACAAACTGTTGACAGGTTTCTCAATCAAAAGTGTTGAAACGTCTACTTTAGACGTGGGTATTAGAGTCATGCACTCCCATTACAGGTGACCTACTCACAGTTTTCTGGCTCGCGTGTAACCAAATGATGATGATGATGATGATGACAGTAAGTAATTGGTAAGGGTGATATAGATAAATAAGTGAAAAATAAATAGGTATAAATAATTGATAATAATGACATAGATACATAAGTGATACATAGATATGTAGAAATAGAATATCATCGGATTCCAGTGGTAACAACCGATCTTTGAATTCCTATCAGCAAAATGGCAAAATACAATGGGCGCTGGACAGGTCACCTAAAAACAAAAATGCAGTTACACAACGTTGTGCATCTACGTTA
>JADBJO010010432.1:47500-50000 GCA_016801955.1 Conus betulinus | reverse complement strand
GAAGGAGCAGGCCAACAACCTGGTGTCATACGATGAAATTAGGACACAATCATCAAGGCACAGCAAGGAATAAAATGGCGCTTCCTGCATCCCAAATACAACCCAGAAAACACATACCATTTGCTGGGGCGACGGGAACAGGTCAAGATCTTCCGCCTGAGGACTGGACACAATCGCCTGCTCCACCACACATGCACACAAAATTTGGCATTGGACAGAGTGGAGAGTGCCCTTGCCCTTAAAGTCTGTATGACGTATGCATCATCCAGGAAAAAAGTACTGGCCAATACCGACAGCAGTGGAAGCCAAGCCGGCACCCTGGAGGAGCTGCGACGGACGGCAGCCTTCATCGAGGACACCGGGCTGCTCATCTAACGGGATGGCGAACGAGGACGAAAAAGAAGTTCCAGACAAAACTACCGGCCCGATCTTTCTGAAAATTTGTAGGTATATTGACTATGTGTCATGGATGATGCCCGATGTGTTATTTTACTGTTATATCCGTTACTGACGGCCATAACGGCCCATAACGGTTTTCCTTCTCCATGGAATATCTCAGAAAGTACATGGCCAATCTCTCTGAAAATTTGTAGGCATGTTCACCATGGGTCAAGGATGATGCCCGATTTGTTATGTAACCGTTATAGCCGGTACCAATGGCTATAATGGCCCATAACGGTTTTTCTTCTTTATGGAATATCTCAGAAAGTACTTGGCCGATCTTTCTGAAAATTTTAAGATATGTTCATTATGGGTCACGGATCATGCCCGATGTTTTATTTTTACCGTTTTAGCCGTTACCAACGGCTATTAAAAAAGAACGTGGTTCTTTTTATGGAATATCTCAGAAAGTACTTGGCCGATCTTTCTGAAATTTGGTAGGTATGTACATTATGGGTCACTGATCATGCTCAATGTGTTGTTTTACCGTTATAGCCATTGCTAAGGGCTATAATGGCCCATACCGGTTTTTCGTTTTTATGGAATATGTCAGAAAGTACTAGGCCGATCTTTCTGATAATTTGTAGGTATGTTCAATATGGGTCTCGGATCATGCTCGATGTATTATTTTACCGTTATAGCTGTACTAACGGCTATAATGGCCCACAGTTTTCTTCTTCATGGAAAATTTCAGAAAGCATATGGCCGATCTTTTTGAAAATTTGCAGGTATGTTCATTATGGGTCACAGATGATAGCCGATGTTTACCAGAATAGCCGTTACTAACGGCTATAACGGGCCAAAACGGTTTTTACTCTTTATAGAATATTTCACAGGTGTTCAAGATTAACTGGAAGCACGTTTATATGCTTTGCATCTTGTTGTAGTTGAGAGGGGCGTGGATGAGCTTCTCATAGGGACCAGGAACCTGACGTTGAACCTGACAGCAGCCTGATAAAAGCACCACGAGTCGACATCCACAGGGCACAATTCATGAGTGGACTAACAATGTTGAAGAGAAGTTTTGATGGCCTTTTTCATTTCTTCACCGCTGCTACGCTTGCGGATGGTACGGTTGTAGTAGATGGTAAGGAAAGGCATTCTGTGTAGATTTCCACGGCCAAAACCTCCAAACGTGATACCTTTCTTTCGACAATCTGCCACACTAGATTTCGCAAAGCTGAACCAAGCCGCTTGCTGACATGATTGATTCACTCTTCTTTTTGATCTCCACCCATCACCATGAGGCTTGATTGATGGCTGCCAGCTCATTGCAGGTCTTGGCATCACCATAAGGCTTGATGGCTGTCAGCTCGTTGCAGGTCTTGGCATCACCATAAGGCTTGATGATGCAGTCAGCCCATTGTAGGTCTAGCATCACCATAAGGCTTGGTGGCTGCCAGCTCATTGCAGGTCTCGGCATCACCATAAGGCTTGATGGCTGTCAGCTCAGTGTAGGTCGTGGCATCACCATCTGACAGCAGGACAGTGTATCGCAGTTTGTAGCGTTCCACTGAGCGCCTCCAGATCACACGAGCTGCCTCCACCTCCATCATGCCAGAGAATCATGTACATAAAAAGTATGATACAATGTAACTGGACTGATATGCCTGTTATCATGTGTGCATGAATGAGCGCGCGCGCGCCCGTGTATGTGTGTGTGTGTGTGTGTGTGTGTGTGTGTGTGTGTGTGTGTGTGTGTGTGTGTGTGTGTGTGTGTTTGGTTGTCATTTCCTATCAACCGAAGAAGAGTCTTGGTGGTGTTTGCTCCGTCTTTTTTGTTTCATTGTGTAGTAGTAGCAGTGCCGTGTCTCCACCTGAAAGTTGTGGACCTACCTGGTTTGTGTGGTGCCTGTCTGTGGGAGGCGGTGTTTTGGTCTTCGTTCCGTCGTTTCATCTCCGTTGTTCGTTTTGTGTCTTGTGCGGGACGGTCTTCGCCTTGTTGCCGTGGCCTTGAGGTGGTGGTCCGGCACTGCTGGCTGTGGTCTCTTTCTGGGACTGTTGAATGGGCCGGAGCTGTTCCGTTGGGATTGCGGGGGTGTCTGGTGGTCGGTCTGGT
>JADBJO010010432.1:40000-42500 GCA_016801955.1 Conus betulinus | reverse complement strand
CACGAAGCACTGCTTGTTGAAGGCACTGACATCGGGTCATACTCAGGGCCGATTCTCGTCGATCTTCCACTTTCTTGCGAATCATTGCACTGCCTTGCATACACGAGCTGTTTCTTTCGCTTCGACTTGATTTTCCTAGCCGACTGAATTGTAGATTTTTTCACGCGAGCCATTTTTTAAACTCTGGTCTTCGATCGAACATGATGTAAACAATGGCCATTTGCGAAGATGCGATTGTCACGTGACCCGAATTAACGAATCAGGTGCCTCGTATCCGGGTCTTTCTCCATATAGGGAGAATGCGGTCATATGTTAATTATCTAAAACGACTTCTAGCCGGAACTGAGTGGGATTTTGTGGTAACGGTGTCTGCTGTATGGTGTAGGGGAGACAATCGAGCTCCCTTTGATGTGCGACACGAAGAGGTTCGGGAAGAAGAAATGCATGTTGCTAGGGTAGAAAAAATCGGCATTTTCACACATTTTATTATACACACACACTCAAAAAAAAAAAAACCGCAAACACAAATGGGTTAAGATTTTAAAAGCACGTTTATTTCAAAATCACATCATTTCAGTGCAATTCAAGTATGGACTATGAAAGTAGACATGTTGTAGCTGGTAAAAAAAAAATGTGAAAATCTGAAAAAGAGTCAAAATGACCCAACGTGGACCATATTTCACTGCCGCACATTGCCTGTAAGCACGCCCAGTGTTTAGCACTGACTTAGTAGTCTGTTTCTTCTTTATGTTCTTGCATAGGTCTTGGAATTATGGACATGTGAAGACTTTGTTGACGCTTGGTTTCTCAGTGGATCCATTCCATATCCCTATCATCATCACGCTACTTCAAAGTGTCTGCCCTGGTATTGTTGCCTATAGACTAGGAGTATTGTGACGACTTTCTTTTGACTTAAAATCAGAGGACATGCCTAACCGGCGATCATTGCGTTCCAGTGTTTTGGCATGTTTGTCCTGTGTCTTGCAGGGATGAAGCGTTTCGATCTAACTTGCCAGACCAGAGTCCTGTTACGCATGCTGGCATGCTGGCATGCTGGCATGGGCCAAGCTAGCACCTTAGTCAAGATGTGCACTGATCTCACTGCATCACTGTCTCCTTAGTCAATAAATGCACTGACCTAACCCCATCACTGTGTCCTTAGTCAACAAATGCACTGATGAATCGCTGTCTTCTTGGTCAATAAATGCACTGATCTAACCCCATCACTGTCTCTTAGTCAATAAATGCACTGATCTCACTGCATCACTGTCTCTTAGTTAATAAATGCACTGATCTCACTGCATCACTGTCTCTTAGTTAATAAATGCACTGATCTCACTGCATCACCGTCTCTTAGTTAATAAATGCACTGATCTCACTGCATCACTGTCTCCTTAGTCAATAAATGCACTGATCTCACTGCATCACTGTCTCCTTAGTCAATAAATGCACTGATCTCACTGCATCACTGTCTCCTTAGTCAATAAATGCACTGACCTAACCCCATCACTGTCTCCTTAGTCAATAAATGCACTGATCTAACCCCATCACTGTCTCCTTAGTCAATAAATGCACTGACCTAACCCCATCACTGTCTCCTTAGTCAATAAATGCACTGATCTCACTGCATCACTGTCTCCTTAGTCAATAAACTGCACTGATCTCACTGCATCACTGTCTCCTTAGTTAATAAATGCACTGATCTCACTGCATCACTGTCTGTTAGTCAATAAATGCACTGATCTAAGTGAATGCTTTTTCCACAACTTTCAGCCACTTCTTATATATATATATATATATAAAAAAAAAAAAAACGCATCACAGTTGACAAAAAAAAAACCAAAAAAAAACCGATATCAGAGAAAAAGGAGGGTAAACTGAAAGAAATTAAAAGGACAGGATGCTGTTTAAAAAAAAATTTAAGTGGACTCTTCGGCATTCCATTCTATAGGGCCGCGTGTAAACTGACATAAGCTTACTAATCTGTCCTGTGGGCATTGCATTTTATAAGGCCAT
Source organism: Conus betulinus (assembly GCA_016801955.1). Lineage (NCBI taxonomy): Eukaryota > Metazoa > Mollusca > Gastropoda > Neogastropoda > Conidae > Conus > Conus betulinus. The sequence goes on along the minus strand of JADBJO010010432.1, from coordinate 40,484 downwards.
GCGTAAAATGCCATGCTGACCTGTTGTAAAAGGCCATGGTGTAAAATGCCATACTGACCTGTGCTGTCGGCATTGCATTTTTAGGGCCTTGTGTAAAATGCCATACTGACTTGTGCTGTCGGCATTGCATTTCTTAGGGCCTTGTGTAAAAATGTCATACTGACCTGTGCTGTCGGCACTGCATTTTTAGGGCCTTGTGTAAAATGCCATACTGACCTGTTCTAAAGGCCTTGTGTGTGTAAAGTGTCATCACCTCCCAGTTCCAAATCCGTGGCTCTCACCACTGTACCACGACGACTGGCTGCCATCCGTATTTTCTTCTGCGTGTGTTGTTTTTATTTTCACAATCAAAGTGGGTTTTCCTTCAAAGTTCTGCTAGAGACAGGCTCTGTGCTCCTCTTAGATTCTCGTACTAGGGAAAAAAAGAAAAACCAACCAACTAACCAACCAACCAACCAACCAAACAAACAAATAATAATAATGA
>JADBJO010010432.1:32500-35000 GCA_016801955.1 Conus betulinus | reverse complement strand
TCTCTCTCTCTCTCTCTCTCTCTCTCTCTCTCTCTCTGTTCATAAATGTTCTTCATATATGTCAGGGTGCATGATTATGTCCAGTTCTGTTAACTTTGTTCCTATTGGTAGGGACATATCTCGTTGAACAGTTCGTTCCACAGTAAGAATGCTGATAGATCTTCCTACCAATCACACGTCGTAACTATCTGTCATTATGTCCAGTTCTGTAAACTTTGTTCCCACTGGTAGGGAGATATCTCGCTGAACAGTTTGTTGGACGCTAAGAATGCTAATATAGATCAATCAGACGTCGTAAATATTGTTGGTGCACGGGGGCAAATGACGAAGTCCTGAAATACAAATAAAAACCAAGAACAAAACAAAAACAAACAAACAAAAGAAATAAACGTCGTATGGTCATTGTTTGTGTCCAGTCTTTTAGAATCATTACCTATTATCACAGCCACTGATGAAATGTCTGATGGGAAATGCTCATTCTGTCACCAAGCTCGGCAGAATGTTGTTGGTGTATGTTAGTAGTCAAATTGTATTGAGATTCAGAGAAGTCGTCCAGTTTTGAGACGTTAACTCTTGGAAAAGAAATATATTTGGGGATCCATTGCGGAGGTCTGGTTTTCTGCTGGGAGTAGAGCACGTACCGACATTCTTCTTGAACACACTGTTTTTGCACAACAAACTAGGACTGGTGCATTACATTGAAAATTACCACTCATACAGCGCGTCAAGCAAGCAATCAGACAAAAAAAAAGTCAAGTCAAGTCAAGTCAAGTCAAGTCAAGTAAACTTTATTATCTCAATTTGAGAAATTAATTTGTGGTCACACACATTCACAGCAAATAAACAATAATTTAGCCACATTACCCATTTTCTCACATATGACATACATTCATACAGAGGAATTTTGATTTCAATTAAACATCTTCTCGGTTCATGAAATCAATGGACAGGGGAATAAAACTTGTTTAAATCTGACACTTCTGCATTTAACCAATCGATATCTTCGTCCTGACTGAAGAAGGTCATACTGATTTGCAAGAACGTGGGTCTGGTCACACGTAATCTTCTTCGCTTTACAAACAACACGGCACCTGTATAACTCATTCAGACTGTTTTGTCTCTCACCAACGATTTTTCCTCCCACGTTCACCACTTTCTCAAGCACATTTCTGCTCTTCACAGTCAACCCCCACCATACCAACACATAAATGAGAAAGTTTAGAACAGATTCCAAGAAGCATGAATAAAATGTCCGAAGAATGTCAGTATTCACATGAAATGATCGCAGCTTGCGAAGACAATATAATCTGGTTTGACATTTTTGTGGACATACTCAACATGGGATTTAAAATTCAGCTTATTATCTATAAAAGTTCCTAAATATTTGTATGATTCAACACGTTCTACTTCAGCACCTTTGATAAAAAGTGGTGGTACAGCTTTTGGATTCTTTCTAAAATCAGTCACATTTCTTTCGTTTTTGTTACATTCAGATCAAGATAGTTATGATCGCACCAGTCAACAAATCTTTGAACCTCCTTGAAGTAAACAGAATCAGAGTTGGAAAGATCCACAAGTGCTGCTGAGTCATCTGAATATTTAATGTACAAAGTTGAATCACTTCCTGAACAATAATTTGTGTACAGAGTAAAAAGCACTGGTGATAAAACAGTACCCTGGGGTGCGCCAGTTGAAATGACTCTAGAAGACGAAACAACACTTTGATATCGAACAGACTGTGTCCTCTGTGTAAGAAAATCAATTATCCAAAGAATGAGCTTGTTACCCACATTTATGTTAATGAGTTTCTTTGCCATCAGATGTGGTTGTATGGTGTTGAATGCTGATGAGAAATCAATAAAGAGAATGCGTACAAAGGAGGCAGGTTTTTCGAGGTGTGAAAAAAGCATGATGGAGAAGTGTGAGTGTGGCATCATCTGGAGCGTTCCCCCTTTTATGAAAAAAAAAAAACTTCTACATTATTTACATACAATTCTTTTCGCTTCGACCTCACGTGATCATGTATGCCATGAACAGGTCCTCACTGACTCAAAAGCACCTTTTCTGTTCAAATTTAGCATCCATATGTAAAAAGCAAACAACAACAACACACGACGACGACGACGACGACGACGACGACGACGACGATGACAGCAGCAGCAACAACAACAAATCGATATTCAGAGAGAAAGTTCCCTGGTCCTCACACACCTATAACACAGCTTTGGCCTCAGCCACAAAAATCTTTCAGACACCATGACCTCTCATCAACTAATACCCCCCCCCCCCCCCCCCACACACACACACACACACATACACTTATATACACAGCTTTGGCCTCAGCCACAAAAATCTTTCAGCACCGTGACCTATCATCAACTAATACCCTCCCTCCCTACACACACACACACACACACACACACGCACGCACACGCACGCACACAGTGCCTGTGTTCCCATTAGAAAAAAAGAAAATAGGGATAGATAAATAATCAAATCA
>JADBJO010010432.1:20000-25000 GCA_016801955.1 Conus betulinus | reverse complement strand
GCACGCACGCGCGCACGCATGCACGCACGCACGCATGCACGCACGCACGCACGCACGCACGCACGCACGCACGCACGCACACACACACACACACACACACACACACACACACACACAAGCTCGCCAGCGCGCGCTCGAACATAGGCATGCTCGCTCGCATACTCACATCTTAGATAACATTCGCGCGTGTGTACTTAAACAGACAAGGAGAAAGTGAACGCGAAAGAGGAGAGACAAATAATGTAATATTGATTGTAGCACTGCGAGCAAAAGACACTGTTTTTCCAAAGCTGATCTATAAATGCACGTGTTATCCCCCCCCCCCCCCCCCCCCACCTCCCCTGCTATTTTTTGATGACGATAAAGCGTTTTTGTTTTTGATGTCCCCTAGGATTGATTCCTGACTGTCTACGTTAATAGCTTAGATAGATATTGAAGAGATCAGTTCTTGTGTGCATAAAAGAGAAAGTACATTTATTTCAAACATGTCGTAATAAGAAAAAGTGTTCTCACTAAGGTAATGTATAATAAGTAGTTGAACGTAGCGACACCTCTGTTAAGCAGACAGACTAAAGGGGAAAATGTTAACGTCCTTTGTAGACATTTACTTCAAGAAGTTTGAACGAACGTCTGTGAAGACTTCCGTGATGATTTAAAGAGGTTTCAACAGCTAAATCCTGACAACTACAGACCTAGTTAACATTAGCATGAATGCAAGAGTAGAAAAAAAAAAAAATTGATTGCAGAAAATGTTAGCCCAAAATTATGTCATTCTACTCAGTTTAAACACTTTATCAATACGACGAAAAAGCAGAAAGAGCACACACAAAACAAAGTGTGAAGTGACGCACTTTAATGCACGACACAAAACAAGACAAGAAATTTTCGGCAATAAGCCTTCCTCAGCGACAGAACAATGAAAACAGTACAGACATTAACATGCACAATGCTCCCCTTGTGAAGCCAAAGTGGTGAATGCCACCAGTTTGTTTTGTGTGCTCTTTTTCTGCTTTTTCGTCGTGTTTCGGTAACGCTGCAGTTTGTTTCATTTGCACTTTATCAATATTTAATTCAAATGGAGTTGAAGCCCGACTTCACCTAAAAATGATCGTCGATGGCGAGATTTAGTGATGCTTGTATGCTGTCTTCTTTTCAATGCAGTCTTGTGCACAATGTTCCAGTTTTGTTTTTTTTTTTTTCTAATTTTCTGAAAAATGTAACCAGTTCAGCGTTATCAAATTAATTCTTTTTTCGATCCTCTGCGAATGGTTATCCCCCAGTCTTGCTTTACAGTAACAGTCAAGATCATCGACGTCGTAGGTAGGTTTCTTTGTTTGTTTGTTTTCACCAATTACCAATTTTGGATTTATGGTAATGACATTCAGCACTAGACCAGTCTATCATGTGGAATCGTTGTTAACTTTTACTTCTTCCTCCAGACTCACTGCAGCATCTGTTTACAAACAGACAACTGATGTTTCATGAATATGTTAAAAACAAACAAACAAAAAAAATCTACTTCAAAACACATCCACACAACATTCATTCCATAAAAAACCTTTCCAATGCAAAACTATCGGCAGAATTACTCCTTTCTGCATTGTCATTGAAAGCATTGCTTGGTACGGACAGAGGAATAGTTGTTATCATTATCGTTATTGTTATTTATTATTATTATGAATACTTATATAGCGCCTACCCTCGGCTCGAGACCAAGCTCTAAGCGTTTACAATCCACACTCGTTTACACAATGGGCTGCCTACCTGGGTAGTGCCGACTGAAGAGCTGCCAGTTGGCGCTTCATTCAGTCATTTCCCGTGTCGTCCAGTTAATATCGTTCAATATCAACCACTCAGTTTCCTTACAACTTCATTCTTCCATTTCTCACGCAGTGTCCATGCTTTGTGTAACGTACCAGCGGCCAAACTGGGCTTCTCTTCTGAAAGTTGATGATAGGATTTTATGTGTGTGCAAGATGTCATGCGTATGTTCCAACACGGAACCTCGGTTTATAGTCTCATTCGAAGGACTGTATGGGAAATGGAATCAGACCCAATATTAACTCCGCGGGAAAAATCCCTCTGTACCGAACCGGCCCGGCAGAGACTCGAACCCGCGATCCCAGGATCACCAAGATCACGAGTCCGGCGCTCTACCACTGAGCTATTCTGGCCCACGGATAGTGTATGTGTAATAGCGTATCTGTTATTTTCCAGTTCACCCTCTGAAGGTTTCACGTGCTGAGCATGTATTTAATCTGACCTTAATATTGTAAGATCATTTGTCCAGTTACCTACTAGTTTGAAAACATATGCACATTTGTAGTGCAGGTATTTGCACAGCAGAACGCGAAGTGTCTCACATCGTCAGATAGTTTTGGGTATTTTGGATGTCAACATGCAAGTCATCCAGTTAGTGTTAATTCATTTTCTGAGGACTCCCATTTAAATCATAACAGCAAACTGGTGTTGAATATGTGTAGTGCGCCTGAGTTGTATGTTCTTAACGGTTGTGTTACAGCTGCCAGCGAGGAGGGATTGCAGACGTCTAAATAACATAGTGTTTACAATTTTAGGCAATTATCATAAAAGATGAGAAGAGTACGATGTGGTTACATAGAACAAAAATAAAGGTTAGATGAATTATAGGACAGTAACTACGAAAAATTAGAGAAAAATAACTAAAGTAATCTAACTTACGATTATGATTATAAAATGTTCCCTTAATGGACTTTCCAAAAGGTGTCTCGTTAATTTAACAAGAGAAATAACTGGCAACGAATCTAAAAAGTCAAAACACATTAACATGCCCAGTGTCAGCACTTGATATACCACCATTCAAAAAGTGTTTCTTTAGTTCACAATCAAAAATCACATGTTGAACTGAAAGATCCCCATGACATACACACTTAACAGTCTGGCAATACTTGGTTCGTAGGGATTTACATAAAAGTCTAAAAGCCAGGCTTGAAAACGGTCGGCTAATCGACACAAAGTTTGACAGAGTTTGCTGACGAGGTTTTGATGAGGAACTGTATTGACTCCAGAAATCCCTTTCGATTATATGACTAATTTCCTTGTGTGACAAAGGACAGTCAACCTTAATACTACCTAATATATTCTTTGCTCCCCTTTTTGCTGCTCTATCTGCTTGATCGTTAAAAATGAAGGAGGTGTGCGATGGGACCCACGAAAATACAACATTAGTACCTTTTATATAAAGACAGTGCAACGTGTACTTAATCTCAAATAATAATTCCTCTCTCTGTGTATTTTCAAAACAATGCAAACTTTTTAATACTGACTGTGAATCAACACAAAACAGGATATTAAATATTGAGACTGGCAAGGAAATTAAATAATTTAATGCCATCAGGACAGCAACAAGTTCAGCTGTAAATATGGAATGACCCTTACCTAAATAATATGATTTTTCAGCTTTGTAATCTGGAATTACAAAGCCAGATCCCGCACTACAATCATCAAGAACTGAGCCGTCAGTGTATACTTTCAAATAGTTAGTAAACTTTTCTTCCATGTCAATTTTGACAGATGCTGCTAACACATGCGGCGACATCCCTTTATTTAGATCAGAAGAAAAAATGTTAACTTTTACTTCCGTTAGTTCCCAAGGGGGTACCGGCGGAACCAGTACGCGAGGCGCTACCTCGTGTGGGTTAATCTTTGATGAATTAAAAACGTCTGAAACATATGAACGAAGCGTCTCTAAATTTGAATTTTTCTGTGCATTTTTCGAAAAATCAATGTCGGATCGTGTATTTAACTCTTCAAGGTCGTCCACGGCAATCCGTCTCACTACATATTTTACAGAACTTATTTTCCTTTCTTCATCAAGTGGCAAAAACGCCTGCTATCTAATAAACTTCAGAGGACTTAGTGTGCGCAGGTACACCCAGGGCCAACTTTACAGCTTTACTGTCAATTCTTTGAAGTTTTCTTTAAATGCGATCGCGGAGCTGAAAAGAATACCTCCTGTCCGTAGTCAATCTTGATCGTACAAGACTGGTTGCTAAATGCAACAAAACTTTGGGATGCTGTCCCCATGAGAGAGTGACTGACAATTTTTAGAAAATTCAAACTTTTAAACCGCTTTAGTAACTATCGAGTCTATTTTTTTTTTTTTCACAGTTTAGTTTTGCTGTAAGTATGACACCTAAAAATTTTACTTCAAGTTTTTAAAAAAAGTTCCCCTCCTCCCAGAAAGAATATAGGCAAGTTACTTGGGTTATATCCATTGTTAAAGAGAACCAAATGTGTCTTTTCAACAGAGAATTGAAAGCCGTTCAAATGCATATAACTATTTAATTTATCCAGCTCGTTCTGAAAGAGCTTCTGAATATAATTTATGTGACGTAAATTAGTTCTTTTCTTTAAAGATACATTAATCCATATTGCAATGTCATCAGCATATTGAGCTACCTTGGTATATGATGAAAAAAACATGTATATAAGTCATATAGCATTACGTTGAATAACAAAGGGGAGATTATAGAACCTTGTGGAATTCCCATATCTATTGAGGATGATAAAGTCACACCAACTTTGGTCATTATATGTCTCCCCACTTAAAAAGGATTTCACATAATTGTAGACGTGACCAGAAAGACCAATTTGTTTTAATTTATACAATAGTCGGCTGTGCCACACTCTATCGTAAGCTTTAGTAAGATCAAAGAAGGAAGCAAGGACACTTTTACGTTTAGAAAACTGTTTCTTATATGAGTAGTTAGTCGTGTCAGGTGATCAATTGTACTTCGTCCTTTTCTAAATCCAGCTTGATGTGAAGAAAATACATCATTTTTATCACAGTAATAGGCCATTCTGAAATTTACTATTTTTTCCATGACTTTTCCAGTATGAGACGTGACTGAAATGGGTCTATAACTAGACGTCTCAGACCGAGGCTTGCCCTGCTTTAGAATAGGAGTCACAATAGACGTCTTCCCACATATCGGGAATTTGTCCACATTCCCAACATT
>JADBJO010010432.1:0-10000 GCA_016801955.1 Conus betulinus | reverse complement strand
GAGAGAGAGAGAGAGAGAGAGAGGAGAGAGAGAGAGAGGAGAGAGAGAGAGAGAGAGAGAGAGAGAGAGAGTGTGTGTGTGTGTGTGTGTGTGTGTGTGTGTGTGTGTGTGTGGTGTGTGTGTGTGTGTGTGTGTGTGTGTGTGTCATCAGCATAGGCCATGGCCCTTCTCTGATGGGAGTTACAGTATATTGATAACAATTCATACAGCAAGGCAATGTGACTTCGTTTGAATACGCAAATGACATATAAGCATAGCAAACTTGCACGGTGGCTTTAATAGCTGAGTTCATTCAAATGAGCAAAATCGGGTACCACCTAGAGGGTTTGAATGAATATGTGTACATTTTTAAAACCCCCTTTGCCACAAGCAAAACATTTCGAAATTAGCAAAAGTCTTCACATTTATTTTCAGGAATAGATTCATGCTGTGCATCCAAAATTTCACCATTCATTCGTAGAATTTTCAGCCAGTATCTCATACACTGTAAAGATGAATTGATACAAATGGGATAACAGTTTGCTTCCCCATAAACATATTCATTTTGTGTCTTCATAGGAACTCCAGAATTTCTTAAGAGCGAACAAATGGGCTTTTTCACACCAATACCAGATTTATCTAAACCCCAAATTTCAGAACCATACTGGGCAACAGATTGAACCAGGGCATCAAACAGTTTTAGAAATACTGTTCAGGAAATATCATTCATCATATACCATTTTTGCAAGACACCTAGTAGTTTACCCAGTAAAATTGCATATTTCTCCTGGTCGAATAACCGCCTTTTGTGAAACCACAATGTTGCTGTTCTTCATATTTATTTCTCAGCTGGGTGTGAAGAAGCTGCCTGGTTGACTGGGTTTGGAGGTCAGCTGGAGTTTCAGACAAACAACCAATGCCATCAACTAATAACGAAACAATATTCTTCAATGAAATCTGGAGAAAAAGTTAGATCATGCTTTCCCTTTTCTGTTATTTCTAAAGGCAATTCATTTACAAACAAAGAGAAAAGAACAGGACTACACGTAACTCCTTGTTTTACACCCTATGTACATATAATATAGACCGTAAATGTTTCCATAGATCTCACTCTTGCTTTAAAATCAAGGCACATACGTTTAATATACCATTATAATTTTCGTTTGGTGCCATTTTTTTTTTCAGTTTTAACCTGCATGATTTTCTAGAAACCAAATCGATCGCTTTCTCGAAATCAGTAAAGGCTGTGGTTCACAATTAAAGGAATATCGCTTCTGAATACAGCTGAAAGGGTAAACATATGATCGACGGAAGAATGATTCTTTTTGAAGTCAGCTTGATATTCACCAGTAATGTAATAAAACCCACTGTAACTATCAGGATCATTGACTGCGCCTTTCTTAAACAATGGAATGATGATAGATTCAGTCCAGCTTTCTGGAAGTAGTGTATATTCAAAAAGAGCATATCACTTTGGCAAAGAAATCAATGATGATGCCACCTCTATTCTTAAGGGCTGTCCAATTAAACCATCTGGCAAGCAGAACGTACATTCTTTAGTTTGCTTGTTTTTTTTGTTGTTGTTTTTTTATTTTAATCGCTAGCAATATCTTCTCATTTCAAATGGAATTGTCAAGCAAGTGTGCTTCGCCTCCTATTTCTGTGGCTAGTTCACTGTCTGTATATTTTTCCAGTAGCATCTGAAGTGCGTGGACCACTCTTCAGTGAAATGTCACTGGGTGCATAGGATGATCTCGGAGAAGTTTTAGTTAGACTGATCTCTTTTCCCACCAATTGCTCTTCATCCGCCGATGCTTCTGTTGGACGAGCAGCCTGGTTTGCTGGCACTTCTGTTTTTCCTCTCTTAGGTCTTGTTGCTGAGGGTGATCTATGTGGGTCTCTGTTGTGCATGTCTATGAGCTTGTAGATCTGTGAGTCGTTTTTCATTAAACCAGTCTCTATGTGTGCGTTCAACAAACTCCAGGGTGCCAGCTGCAGTATTGTACAGGAATCCTTAGAAGGCTTTCCATTGCTCGCCAGTGTCTTCTCTAGTGAGGTCGATGGTTCGACAAACATTCCCGGATCACTTTCCTGCAGAATGTCTCTGCTGTTACACAGGCGAGCAATGTTCAGTCTTTTCGAGGGCTCGTCTCCGGGTCGATTGTTCTTCAGGGCGAGCTGGGTATGCATGGTGTTCCTGATCAGGCGTTGATCAGATCTGCAGACAGCTTCCCTCACGCAGCGTGTAATGAGGACCTCACATCTGTCCCTCTGGCGAACAATAACAAAGTCAAGCATGTGCCATTGTTTGGAGCCGAGGTGCATCCACGTGTTTTTGAACTTGTCTGCCTGCTGGAAGATGGTGCTGGTGATGGAACGTTCTTGTTCCATCACCAAAAAAAAAAAGTTGGCGAACTGCCAAGCGAAACGTGGACAAACGAATCACATGACAAATTGAATTTTAGATAACTGTATGGTAGGACAGAAAGGTCAGTTATACATGAGAGAGAGAGAGAGAGAGAGAGAGAGAGAGAGAGAGAGAGAGAGAGAGAGAGAGAGAGAGAGAGAGAGAGAGAAGAGGTGAGGGGGATAAACATCTTTTCTTGTTTAGATTTAAGTAAAAGATTCGAGTAAACAATAAGAAAAAAATAAGTGAAACTATGTGATGAAATGGTTAGTGTTAAGAATTTCGGGTTCAGAGGTCGTGGGTTTGATTCCCATCATAGCAATTACTTTGTTGATTTTCTTTCTTCCCTTCTGTCTATCTTTTCTTTTACTCCGACCAGCTCCAACACAAAGCTCAGTTTACTTTGCGCTCCGTGGGGTATACTAGAACTATACATTCAATTTTTCATCCCCTTAATAGATAGCCTCTGAGCCTGTTGTTCAAAATTCCTGAAACAACGTGGCTGGTGGCTGTATTTCTCGGGCCTGGTCAAAGCTGGGACATGTTATAAAAGTAAGCAGAGAAAAGAGCCTGGTCATAACTTCCCTGGCCAGAGCGAAACTCCACAGTATCATCTTTGCTCCCTCCATGATCGAGGAGCAGAGAAAAGAAGTATGAAACGGCGTGGAACTTCCTGCTATGCTCTAATAGGCACACCGTTTTCTTTTTTCCTCCCACATCTATGCCACTAGTTGGTGTGTCGGTGGCGTCGGTATTAGCAAGTTCATTGGAACTGTCGCCAGAGGACCATGATGGCACCCTCAGTATGGGGGACCCTTTCTTTTGACTAATGATTACTGCGCCAGCTGGAGGCTTATTAGGTGATTCCTGTGTATGTTGGAGCAGAATAGATATTACTGAAAATGACCAAATCGGCTCCGCAGCAGTGCAATTGTCTCCCCTGGATGGTTGCCTGATGAGGACATGATGCTGATACTTTCTGTGGATTGTCAGTGCCAGGACTGCGGCAGGAAAAGCCGAGAATCGGTGGTTATTGATCCAAAATAGGTGGTGTAAGATTTGGTGGTTATTGACCCAAAATGGGTGGGTGTAAGAATTAGTGGTTATTGACCCAAATGGGTGGTGTAAGAATTGGTGGTTATTGACCCAAAATGGGCGGTGTAAGAATTGGTGGTTATTAACTCAAAATGGGTGGTGTAAGAATTGGTGGTTATTGACCCAAAGTGGGTGGTGTAAGAATTAGTGGTTACTGACACAAAATGGGTGGTCTAAGAAATAGTGGTTATTGACCCAAATGGGTGTGTAAGAATTGGTGGTTATTGACCCAAAATGGGTGGTATGAGAATTTGTTGTTATTGACACAAATTGGGTGGTCTAAGAAATGGTGGTTATTGACCCAAATGGGTGGTGTAAGAATTGGCGGCTATTGACCCAAAAATGGGTTGTATAAGATTTGGTGGTTATTGACCCAAGTGGGTGGTGTAAGAATTGGCGGCTATTGACCAAAAAAATGGGTGGTATAAGATTTGGTGGTTATTGACCCAAAAATGAGTGGTGTAATAATAATGCGACCAAAGTGGCAAGGACACAGAGGCAGACGAAATGTGATAACAACATTAAAAAGATAATTATTATAATGAAAAATTAATTAACAACAACAGCAACAACAACAAAAACAACAACAACAGAATTAATGATATAACCGATAATGATGACGATGATGATGGTGATGATGATGATGATGATGATGATGATGATGATGATGATGATGATGATGATGACAACAGCAACAATAAAAATAGTAATAATAATTAATAAATAAATAAATAAATAAATAAATAAATAAATAAATAAATAATAGCAATGATGATGATGACAATGATGATGATGATGATGATGATGATGATAATGATGATGATGATGATGATGATGATGATGATGATGATGATGATGATGATGATGATGATACGTAAAGGGAAAGGGACAAGAATTAACATATACTGGTATGGCAGCTGTTTCATCAAAAGTACATTCATTACAATTACGTGCTATTGAAAACAAAGAAAAACATATCAAACATACAAATACAAATAAATTACTTTTGTAAATCTACAGCATGGAGAGAGAGAGAGAGAGAGAGAGAGAGAGAGAGATAGAGAGAGAGAGAGAGAGAGAGAGAGAGAGAGAGGGGAGAGAGAGAGAGACGGATACGAACGGATATGGATACGGATAATTTATCTATAAATAGGCTGTTGCCCCTCGTGAAGAGATGCATTAAAATTATTCAATGTTTTAAACGGTCAAAACTGATTCAAGACTATACATTAGAAACAAGAACAGATCATATCTCAAATGCTTTGTATAGGCAAATGGACAGGTTTCTAGTTGTTGGTTCATTTCTGGAAGCTAGAAGTAATAGTATTTTAAATGTATATAACGTATCCTTATTTCGTTTAGTAAAGGACAGCACAGAACAAGACGCACTTCGTCTTCTTTCTCTTCTTTACATGATGGACAAATTAAATCAACAGGAGTATGTTGTTTGTATCGATTTCTATGTGCAGCAATATCTGAAATACCCAACCTGAATAGTGTTGTAATAATCTTGATATGTCTGTCTAGATTCAACGTTAATGCATTTTATCGACTGCTATTGGGAAAAAAGTCTCATATACACTAAATCTGTCACTCTTCTTGACATGAAAATATCATTCTTGCCATCTGCAAAGTACGAGTCTTTTTTTAATGTCGGCGAGAAACTGTTCCACTCCCTCAACACCTTTGTTTAACCACACATATCCAAAAGCAAACACGTATAACTTACAGCGATTGTCAGACGCAAAGTTTGTCTTATCACGAGAGTCTAACACAAATAATATGCTATATGCTTTTCGCGTTAATCTTTGACTCATCCAATCTTGTCCACCTTAACCAGTAGTGCATGCACCTAACGGAAGAATTTATGTAAACAGGGTATCTTTTTTGTTGGTCATACACACGACCATTCAAATCTTTGTATTTGAAACTCCCAAAAACTTTTTAAGAGCAAAGGGATGTACCTTTTCACAAAGGTGCGCAGCTTTACATAACCACCACAACTCAGCATCATATTAAACAATAGGAGAGAGAGAGAGAGAGAGAGAGAGAGAGAGAGAGAGAGAGAGAGAGAGAGAGAGAGAGAGAGAGAGAGAGAGAGAGGGGTGTGTGTGGTGTGTGTGTGTGTGTGTGTGGGTGTGTGTGTGTGTGTGTGTGTGTGTGTGTGTGTGTGTGTGTGTGTGTGTCATCAGCATAGGCCATGGCCCTTTCTGATGGGAGTTACAGTATATTGATAACAATTCATACAGCAAGGCAATGTGACTTCGTTTGAATACGCAAATGACATATAAGCATAGCAAAACTTGCACGGTGGCTTAATAGCTGAGTTCATTCAAATGAGCAAAATCGGGTACCACCTAGAGGGTTTGAATGAATATGTGTACATTTTTAAAACCCCCTTTGCCACAAGCAAAACATTTCGAAATTAGCAAAAGTCTTCACATTTATTTTTCAGGAATAGATTCATGCTGTGCATCCAAAATTTCACCATTCATTCGTAGAATTTTCAGCCAGTATCTCATACACTGTAAAGATGAATTGATACAAATGGGATAACAGTTTGCTTCCCCATAAACATATTCATTTTGTGTCTTCATAGGAACTCCAGAATTTCTTAAGAGCGAACAAATGGGCTTTTTTCACACCAATACCAGATTTATCTAAACCCCAAATTTCAGAACCATACTGGGCAACAGATTGAACCAGGGCATCAAACAGTTTTAGAAATACTGTTCAGGAAATATCATTCATCATATACCATTTTTGCAAGACACCTAGTAGTTTACCCAGTAAAATTGCATATTTCTCCTGGTGTCGAATAACCGCCTTTTGTGAAACCACAATGTTGCTGTTCTTCATATTTATTTCTCAGCTGGGGTGAAGAAGCTGCCTGGTTGACTGGGTTTGGAGGTCAGCTGGAGTTTCAGACAAACAACCAATGCCATCAACTAATAACGAAACAATATTCTTCAATGAAATCTGGAGAAAAAAGTTAGATCATGCTTTCCCTTTTCTGTTATTTCTAAAGGCAATTCATTTACAAACAAGAGAAAAGAACAGGACTACACGTAACTCCTTGTTTTACACCCTATGTACATATAATATAGACCGTAAATGTTTCCATAGATCTCACTCTTGCTTTAAAATCAAGGCACATACGTTTAATATACCATTATAATTTTCGTTTGGTGCCATTTTTTTTTTTTTCAGTTTTAACCTGCATGATTTTCTAGAAACCAAATCGATCGCTTTCTCGAAATCAGTAAAGGCTGTGGTTCACAATTAAAGGAATATCGCTTCTGAATAACAGCTGAAAGGGTAAACATATGATCGACGGAAAGAATGATTCTTTTTGAAGTCAGCTTGATATTCACCAGTAATGTAATAAAACCCACTGTAACTATCAGGATCATTGACTGCGCCTTTCTTAAACAATGGAATGATGATAGATTCAGTCCAGCTTTCTGGAAGTAGTGTATATTCAAAAAGAGCATATCACTTTGGCAAAGAAATCAATGATGATGCCACCTCTATTCTTAAGGGGCTGTCCAATTAAACCATCTGGCAAGCAGAACGTACATTCTTTAGTTTGCTTGTTTTTTTGTTGTTGTTTTTTTATTTTAATCGCTAGCAATATCTTCTCATTTCAAATGGAATTGTCAAGCAAGGTGCTTCGCCTCCTATTTCTGTGGCTAGTTCACTGTCTGTATATTTTTCCAGTAGCATCTGAAGTGCGTGGACCACTCTTCAGTGAAATGTCACTGGGTGCATAGGATGATCTCGGAGAAGTTTTAGTTAGACTGATCTCTTTTCCCACCAATTGCTCTTCATCCGCCGATGCTTCTGTTTGGACGAGCAGCCTGGTTTGCTGGCACTTCTGTTTTTCCTCTCTTAGGTCTTGTTGCTGAGGTGATCTATGTGGGTCTTGTTGTGCATGTCTATGAGCTTGTAGATCTGTGAGTCGTTTTCATTAAACCAGTCTCTATGTGTGCGTTCAACAAACTCCAGGGTGCCAGCTGCAGTATTGTACAGGAATCCTTAGAAGGCTTTCCATTGCTCGCCAGTGTCTTCTCTAGTGAGGTCGATGGTTCGACAAACATTCCCGGATCACTTTCCTGCAGAATGTCTCTGCTGTTACACAGGCGAGCAATGTTCAGTCTTTTCGAGGGCTCGTCTCCGGGTCGATTGTTCTTCAGGGCGAGCTGGGTATGCATGGTGTTCCTGATCAGGCGTTGATCAGATCTGCAGACAGCTTCCCTCACGCAGCGTGTAATGAGGACCTCACATCTGTCCCTCTGGCGAACAATAACAAAGTCAAGCATGTGCCATTGTTTGGAGCCGAGGTGCATCCACGTGTTTTTGAACTTGTCTGCCTGCTGGAAGATGGTGCTGGTGATGGAACGTTCTTGTTGTGCACACTGTGATAACATCAGCAATCCACTGGATTTGCAGTTCCAGTGCCGTGGCATCCAAGAACACTGGGCCAAGCATGGCAGTCCCTTCCCACACGAGCGTTAAAGTCCCGAGGATGATGAGTCTGTCCTTCTGGTTGACCTCAATGATGACATGGTACAGCTCCTCATAGAAAGCTTCTTGAATGTCATCTTGGCTCGTTATTGTTGGAGTGTAGGCGCTAATGACGGGATCATTCAGGCCACGCGACAGGCTATCCAGCTTCCTGGCAAGGCTTTGTGCGAATGGACAAATCAATCACAGAAGTTCTTGGGTTTTCTTCAGGTTTTCCAATGCAGTGAAAGATGCAGCACTCCTCAATCTTCTTCAAGCTGTGTGTGCACCTGCAATGTATTGTTTAACTCAGAGTTGCTGTATATGAATTACGCGTCATTGGACATAAGAGAGATGGGGGAGGGTTGAGGAGGGGTGGGGGAGGGGGGGGGGGTGTGGTAGGGGGGGCGTGTTGGTGTAATGGGGCGACTGCATCGACCGGTGTCATTCTAAGGCGGGCGCTGTTGGGTGTAAATGGGGGCGCCTGCACTCGCCCGCGTCATAGGGGGGCGATGTTGGGGTAATGGGGGCGCTGCATTGTAAGGGGAGGCGCTGTTGGTGTAATGGGGGCGGCCTGCATCGCCAGCGGTCATAAGGGGGGGGGGGGGGGCGCTGCATCGCACGGGTGGGGGCGGTTGTAATGGGGGGCGCCTGACATCGCCCAGCGTTCATAAGGGGGGGGGGGGGGGGCGATGTTGGTGCTAATGGGGGCGCCTGCATCGCCAGGTCATAAGGGGGGGGGGGGGGGGGGGCGCTGTTGGTGTAATGGGGGCGCCTGCATCGCTCGGCGTCCATAGGGGGACGCGTGCGTGGAATGGGTGGCGCCGGCATCGCCCGCGTTAGGGGGGGGGGGGCGGGGCGATGGTGTAATGGGGGGCGCCTGCATCGCCGCATGCGTCATAGGGGAGCTGATGGTGTAATTGAAGCGCATGCATCGTACGGCGTCATGTGGGGTGCTCTTGGCGCTGGTCTGCATTCGTCATGCAGTCGCTGTGCTGGACGACAGGGGTTCAGTGGTCCAACGACCATTGTTGCCGATCACGTGTGTGGTTAATATCCGCATGTATTACGTTTCATAACACACGTCAAGAAGGTAGAGTAAAGTGTGTATTGTGACAAGTGTTGTGTGTGTGTGTGTGTGTCTGTGTGTGTGTGCTTTTTTTGTGTGGTGTGTGGTGTTGTGTGTGGCATGAGGGTGTGGTGGGCGTGCGTGCGTGTGTGCCGTGCGTTGAGTTGTGTGTGTGTAGTGTGTGTGAGTGGTGTGTGTGTGGTGTGTGTGTTGTGTGATAACGCATGGCGTGCGTGGTGCGCGCGGCGCGCGGCGCGCGCGTGTGGGTGTATGTGTGGTGTGAGCATATGTGTGTGTGCGTGGTATGAAATGTGGGTGTGATGGGGCATTTGTGTGCATTAGTAGGATATGCACATGTGTGTATGCACATGTGTGTGCAGGTCGATGTGGGTTACAATAGTCGGGTGAGCACATGTATGTGCAACGTGTGTGTAGGAAGTGTGGGTGTGTGTGTGTGTGGTGTGTGTGTCGTGTGTGTGTGTGTGTGTGTGGGTGTGTGTGCTGGAGTGCGCCGCGCGTTGCTGTGCGTGTGGGTGTGTGGGTGTGTGTGTGAGTGTGTGGTGTGTGTGGTGTGTGGGTGTGTGTGGTGTGTGTTAGTGTTAGAAGTCCAGATTTTAGAAGCAGCCTAACAGGCCGACGAGGACCAAGACCGATCTTGGACGGAAGATGATCAGGTATGCTGACCGACATGAATATGAAAAACTGGAAGAAACGATAGGAACAAACAGAAAAAAATAAAATAAAAAAAGGCGGAGATTTACCCGGTCTGTCGGTCAAATAGAAGAATGAGAAGGAAACCAAGAAATAAATTCAGACTTCAGCACAGCTGAATCGTGTTTCGGTCCGATACAGCTATCACTGCTGGCACTGGCGGCTCCTGTTACCCAGGACTAATCAGGTGAACGAGAACGAAATGGGATTGAAGTGAAAGGGAAACGGGAATT